>CM046443.1:13049762-13327262 GCA_025506515.1 Flaveria trinervia | reverse complement strand
ACTGTCTTTGTAGTTGAGTGGTAGAAGGTGAGGGTTCAACACTAGCTTGTGTTCCTAGGATGTCACCTTGAGCAATAAGTTCTTACATTTTTAGGATAAGGGCTATTTCTACTCCAGAGAAGCCAACAGTTAGCTTCTTCATGGTTTTAAATATGTCGGGCTTCATCAGTCGTAATTTAAGAATATTGCCTATTCCCCTCAACTATGAGCCCAGTGCATAGTTAAGAATGTTTTGAACATATCTAGGGAACATATAATACACTAAGGAGTCTAATTTAGCAAGCAAATTTGTATATACAACCTATGAGTACCTAAACTTGACACCTTGGACCATTCCATGTACTATGAAAGAGAGATTTTCAAGAATCTGGTCCTGTCCCCTTTGCTTGTCGGATAAGCTGTGGATACCACATGGAGCATGTACTTCCACTAAGATGAGACCTTCCTTTTTCTGAAGGTCTTTACAGAGAAATCTCCTTCATAGTTCATCTACTCAAAGGAATGATTTACAGCTTCCTTTACCTTCTTCATTATCTTGCTGAAGGTGTCTGTTGATGATGACTGAAATGATGAAGATTGTCCTCCCCTACATTGCGGTAGACAGAGCCTTCTCCCCATCCATGATAACCTCTTGATAGGTCTTCTAGAGTTTTATCAACTGATCGTCATAGAGTCGAGGATCAATTTTTAGGGAGGTGAAGTAGTTGGATAGAGAAAGAAACTAACAAACCTATAGGAAACTAGAATGTTTCTCAGAGTTCAATAGCGCAACCTGATTATGCTGCCTGTGAAGTTGCATGGAGAAATCCGGGTCATTTCTACGATTAAGGTTGGCCATTTTGAGAAAGCTTAAAGGTGAAGGAAGATAAGAACATAGGAGGTTTCTGGGTGAATTTAGGTTTTGGAAAAGTTCAGATGAAGAAGATAGTGAAAGAGGGGGGAACCATTGGGTATATTTATATGAATTGGATCTGAGACAAATTTAATGAAAGAGGATAAACTAGGAAATTTGGATGTCGGTCCCACCTCTGAAAAAGTAACCAAAAAGGTTGTTTTCTTGGAAGTCAAAAGATCTTCCAAAGATATTTTGGCCTTAGAAGGTTTAATGAAAAGCTTCCAAAGCTAAAATGGCTTCGGAAGAAATTTCAAAGATTCTAGAGAATTTTGCTTTGGAATATATTTAGACTTGGAGATTTTCTTGAAAAAGCTTTTGAGACTTAAATTTCTTTCGGAAGAAAATTGTTCTTTAAAAACATATAGGTACTTAAGAAGGATTTTACGCTTGGTAAAATATTTTGGAAATTTCATCCGAAGGTAAATTTACTTAAGTCGTTACTTGTTTTAAGCACATGATGTTCTTTCGAAGATAAATACATATCTTCCAAAGAATAAAATGATCAAAATTTTAAAAAATCTAATAAATATCTTTTAAAAGTTTTTTCGTGTAGAGTAAACAAGGGCTTCATAAGGAGATAAAATTGACAACTTAGGACACACAAGTTTTATAAATAATATGTGTTGGGTTCAACAATTGAATAAACTGAAGCTTACCAAATCATAATTACATCCAACTAAAGATCTCATTGTACAAGTTCAGAGACCAAGTTGATTCCAACAAAACAAGACAATTCAACATGACAAAGTCAACATCAAGACAATTAGAAAGTCAAAATTAGGTCATGTTGTAATATTAGTATAAATAGACCCACTAGGCACTTTTGTAAGTGTGGCTTTTTTGTGTGTGTTTCTCATGGTGTGAATCACCACCCAAGGAGAAATCCTCTCCTATGGGTGGGTTTGATTTCACCAGCCATCTATGATTCTCATTATAACTTGTTTATCAACACCAATGAAATCATAACATTATTATTATCCATCTCTTTGTTCTATGATTCACACATGTCCACCCATCTTAATTTTGATTTCTAGATCTGAACATGATGAATCCTAAGATCCAAGCTCAATGAATCTGAAATATTGATTTAGCAAAATGGTATCAGAGCTGTTGGTTGCTGGATTTATCTAGTCTTCAGATCTGATTTCATCTTTAATGATGTCAAGTACAATGAAGAAAAGAAGAAAAATGAAAAACAAAGTCTCCGTTCATCAAAAACCCACTTGTTCATACCCAAAATCAGAAGAAAAACCAACAAATCTGTTCAACTATGGTACGATTTGAAGAATCTTGAACATGCTCACGATTATTCCTTCAAAATTCGATGCAATTGAACAAGATTAACATCAAAAAAGAAGAAAACACATTTGTTCATCTCAAAAATCAAGAAGAAAAATCATAGATCTGTTCTAATATGGTACGATTTGAAGAAATATAATCATTCACTGGATTATTCCTTCAAAATTTGATGCAATTGAACACGATCATCATTAAAAACAAGAAAAGATGAAGAAATGGAAGCTACTGCTGATTTCTTGACCTGCACAGCAGTGTGAAATCATTTTTGTTCAAGTTTGGAAACAAATGCGGATGAACAAAAACAAATGCGGATGAACAAAAACAAATGCGGATGAAGCTTCATCAAATGCGGATGTGTTATACACAAATGTGGATGAGTTGTCACCAAATGCGGATGACTTGGCAACAAATGCGGATGAGTTGTCACAAATGCGGATGACTTGTCACAAATGTGGATGACTTGTCACAAATGCGGATGACTTGTCACAAATGCGGATGACTTGTCACAAATGCGGATGACTTGTCACAAATGCGGATGACTTGTCACCAAATGCGGATGACTTGTCACCAAATGCGGATGCCTTGAAACCAAATGCGGTTGACTTATAAACAAATGCGGGTACTCTAAGCACAAATGCGGATGCTTTGAAGTTAAATGCGGATGCATTGAAATCAAATGCGGATTCCTTGCAAACAAATGCGGATGCTTTGCAAACAAATGCGGATTGGCAAAGAAATGTGGATGTGTTGCAAGAAATGCTTATGAACAGTTGATGAACAGGACTTCAAAAAGAATAGAAAAACATGAACATGGATGATTGCAACCAACATGCACGTCCATTGTTATCATGAAAGCAAAAAAAGGTAGTATAGAAATCAACTTTGGTCACCTTTTCACAAATTCATCCAGGGACTTGTACAACTATCATATGCCCTTTTGAAGTACTTGGGCTCACATTTTTTCTGATGATGTTTTGCACCCGTGTCTGACTACTGAGCGGACAGTTAGCCAGACTTTAATCAAAGGAGTACTCATTATCAAAAGAATGTCATTTATCAAGTTATTTCAAAAGAGTGGAAGTCTTTTTTCAATATTAATTCAAGTTCCTGATGCAGTTTGTTGAAGTTCAAAGCCTTACCATAAGCCTAATACATACTAATCCTTGAGTTGTGATATGAACTGTAATCCAAAAGTGATACAACCTATATCCAATATCAAGAAGTATTCTCAAGAGATTCTAACCTTTGTCAGAAATATATTAGGAGGAGCTTAATCTGAGGGGGAGAACATCAATGAATTATGCCAGAATATCAATTGCTCAAGAAGACATGTGACAGAGAAGATCTTCAAATTCAAGGTTTGGCAAGCATCAGTTTAGGGGGAGTATTGTTGGGTTTAACAATTGAATAAACTGAAGCTTACCAAATCATAATTACATCCAACTGAAGATCTCATTGTACAAATTCAGAGACCAAGTTGATTACAACAAAAAGACAATTCAACATGACAAAGTCAACATCAAGACAATTACAAAGTCAAAATTAAGTCATGTTGTAATATTATTATAAATAGACCCACTAGTGCTTTTTTGTAAGTGTGGCTTTTTTGTGTGTGTTTCTCATGGTGTGAATCACCACCCAAGGAGAAATCCTCTCCTTTGGGTGGGTTTGATTTCACCAGCCATCTATGATTCTCATTGTAACTTGTTTATCAACACCAATGAAATCATAACATTATTATTTTGTTCTATGATTCACACACGTCAACCCATCTTAATTTTGATTTCTAGATTTGAACATGATGAATCCTAAGATCCAAGCTCAATGAATCTGAAATATTGATTTAGCAATATGAGTTAGTTTTAAGAAAAACTACTCAAAGTTAATTATCCCAATAGTTGATACAGGATATTTAAATATCTGTTCATTAAAAGCTATGGTGAACAGTTCAACATATTGTTCATTTGTGTTAAATTGGACTAGTTTGATTAATACCTTTTCAAAGTTATATCTAATCAAATGATTCCTGATATTGATGTGTTTTGTCCTTGAGTGCTGCACATGATGCTCTGTAATAGAGATAGCACTATTGTTGTCTATATGGATAAGAGTCTCTTTGAAGTTGAATCCATAGTCTAAGATCTGATTCTGATCTAAAGCACTTAAGCACAACAGCCTGTAGCAGGAATGTATTCACCTTTAGCAGTGAACACAGATACACAAGATTATTTCTTGCATTGCCATGAGACTATCCGTCCACTAAGAAACTGATATTCCCCTGATGAAGACTTTGTAGTGATGTTGCAGCCACCATAGTCACTATCTGTCTATGCATACAGATTGAAGTCAGAATTCTTTGGATACCAAAGGTCAAGTGTTTGAGCACCTTTGAGATATATTAGAATTCTCTTGACAGTGACGAGGTGTGACATCTTGAGGTTCGCATGATATGTTACACGAATGCATGTAGCAAACATGATATCAGACATTCTAGATATGAGGTACATAAGAGATCCAATCATAGCCCTGTAAAGATGTTTATCCACACATTTCCCCTCAAGATCAGGACCAAGGGAGTGGTCTCTGGCTATGGGTGTCCTAGAAACCTTACAATCAGACATGTTAAATCTTGTAAGTATTTCTTGCACACACTTTGACTAACTTATAAAGATGCCATTGTCAACTTGCTTCACTTGAATTCCTGGAAACAAATTGAGTTCTCCCATTGCACTCATTTCAAATCTAATCCTCATCAGCTTCTCAAAGTCTTTGCAAAGCTTTGGATTGGTTGACCCAAAGATAATGTCATCTACATATACTTAAACTAGCATTAAGTCATTTCATGTTCCTTTGACGAAGAGAGTCCATTTATAGTACCCCTTTTGTAGTCATGTTGACAAAGATATTGAGATAGAGTCTCATACCACTTCCTTGGTGCTTTGTGCAACCCATTAAGAGATTTATTAAGCTTCTAGACATAATCAGGATGATCTGGATATGTAAAGCCATGTGGTTGCTTGACTTACACCTCTTCATCAATCACCCCATAGAGAAAGTCACACTTGACATCAAGTTGATAGACCTTGGAATCCTTGGATGCAGCAAAAGCTAAGAATATATTGACAGCTTCAAGTCTTGTCACAAGAGCAAAGACATTTGTGTAGTCAATTCCTTCTTCTTGTGTGTATACTTGGACAACGAGCCTAGCTTTGTTCTTGATGACAAGTTCTCTATCATCTTTCTTATTCCTCAACACCTATTTAGTTCCTATAGTAGTCTTCCCTTGAGGAAGAGGACATAGGTTCCAAACCATTCCTTTTGAATTGAAGCAATTCCTATTGCATATCTTCAACCCAACTTCCATCCTTTAAAGCTTCATCAGTTTTCTTTGGCTCTATCTGGATAGAAAATAAGAGTGGAGACAAACATTTTCATCATGGGTTTGTCCTCTTGTCCTTATCCCCGTGTCAACATTTCTAATGATTTTTATGGTGGGGTGAGACTTGTGGATCCTTAGTTGAGGTATCATAACAAGTTGCTTGGAAATTGTTGGTTCTTATATGCCCAAGACACATACAAGATTGATGTGGTTAGTACGTTATGATCCAAGTCAGGTCATACCCGATAACAAGCTATACAAACACCATTAATTAATTATTTGTTGATAAGATCATACAAATATATTGACACCTATTTAGAAAATTGGTTTTCTAAATATTGCTTTTGTGATAGAACAACATTATATGGATAATTTGTTCATGAGATATTTATTTGTTTCATTATTTAAGTTGGTTAAATAATGTCAAATAAAAGTGTGTCAAGTTATAATATTAGACTATGTTTTAATTATATAACCTAAATGCATGGAAGAGTGTTTAATTTTAACAAATATCTAATGGTGGGAAACCAATTTGAAAAAAAATATTTCGGCCGTCCTAGGGGCCTTGGGAACTCCATATTATGTCTTGTTTCATGCAAGACTTAAAGCCTTACACACTCTTCCATCATTTTGCACTTCTTCTCTCTTCTTTTCACTAAAGCAAGAACACTCTAAACCTCTAAAAATTCGGATTTTGTGGCTGAAATTTGGGGCTGAAAATTTGGATTTAGATAGTAGCTTTGAAAGATTGTTTTGGTGTAAAGCTCCCTAACAAAGCAAGGTGTTTGGAAGAAGCTTGTGGGTATTACAACTTGAGGCCTTCTTCCTTGAAGGATTGCTGCTCAAAACCCATCATCATCCTCAAAGTTTCGACCCTTTTGAGCTGCTGAAAGGTAGTTTTTCACAGCTCATTGTAGCTGTGATTTTATGTACATTTACATATGTTCATAGCTTGCTTATTCACATATAATGATCCTTTTGTTTTGGGTTTCTTTTATACATATATATGTCACCATAAAAACATGAAATTTCAGCTTTATAATCATGTTTTAAAATATATATCTGCTGCGTTTTTCAGAAAGTTTAGGAGGTTAAACTTGGTTTTATGTTCTAACAAACCCTTCAATGGCATCAAGAGCCGGTTATGTGGATAGCTTGCTTGTTTTGTCCTTTAAAAATCGTTTTATGGGACTTTATAACCCTTTTAAGGGCTGCAATATTCTTGTATGTTGAATCCCCAAACTTTCAAGGTTATATTACACATGCTTGTGATTAAACCTTGAAAGATATGTATGTTGTTTGGACAATGTTTAAAACCTGAAATTTCAGTTTATGTTGGCTGAAATTTCGTGAGTTTTAGAGGGGATTCATTATTATTTTTGGATGGTATGATGAATGTTAATATTGGTGCACAACCTAGCCTTTGGCCTTGTGTTGTTTGGATGATTGCAATGTTTGTATTTATTTATTCAATGGGGTTGTATATTTATTTATTTGTGCTTTGTTTAAAATGTATTTTATTTATTATTGGGTTGTAATAAATAGATTAGGTGCATTTTCATTTTACTAGATATCTTGTATTAGGACTTTATATCTTGTAATATGAAGACGTATGCATTGGAAGCACAAAGGGGAAACATGGAGCATTTTGGATGCGGTTTCAAGTGGGAGGCTTTTGGAAGCTTTCTATGTGTTTTTGTTATGACCCTTAGGAATACCTATGGACCACACTTGTGATGGCACACAAGTGTGGACCACTTTAGATGCTATGGTTATGCACATATGCTATGTTGTTTTGATTATATTATTGTGGTTGATAGCATGTATGTGATATTTGCTTTAACAAACCTTTCTATGAACTTAACAATCTAATTAAATGGTTCTAATCATTAAAAGGTAATAAAAGGTTATTAAAATGATTTAATGATTTAAAGATTAAAATGAGTTTTAATCAAAGGACCATATGGTATCTTGTATTTGAAAGCATGCAAATACAAGTACATAGAGTTTTCTAAAACTTTAAATATGAAATATCTAATATTTTAAAACGAGATCAACACCGTCCTTTTACACAACACTTGAGTCACTTGGGAACACTTAGTGGGATAAAGCCACCTAACCATTTTGAGGGAACTTGTGATTTGAGGTGAGAATGCCTTATTTGTGGGATAAAGGTCACCTAACCACTTATTTTGGCAAACTCACACGTGGGTGTAAGTAGGGTATCTTGATTTGCAAACCATGTCAAATGGATCACCTACGATGTGGTTTCCAAATGGTGTTGATGGGATTAACATGCCGACTTTACATATAATGTTTCAAGTCAATCCCATATCTCTAGAAGTTGCAAATGGTTGCAATCATCAGTCGTTGACCACCTTATTAATTTAAATCGTGGGATAAAGGTCACCTAACCACAATTTAAATGAAATGTTAGATTCTAGATTTTAATATGAAAATAGCCATAAAAGGTATTTATTATTAAAATAACAATATCATAAATACTAAAATAGATCTTTGTTAAATTTTGTAGATGGCCTCCAATAATGATAATCATGATAACTCATCCGCGTTTGCCCAATCTTTACGAGTGATTCTCCAAAAGGAACGTCTAAATCATAACAATTTTATTGATTGGTATTGAAACTTAAGAATCGTTCTCAAGCAAGAGAAATGATCATACGTTTTAGACGACCTTATCCCCGATCAACCTATTGAGGATGATGAGGAGGCCTTTAACGATTGGCTGAAGTACACTGAGGACTCTGTCCAAGTGTCTTGTCTCATGCTGGCGAGCATGACTCCAGATCTCCAAAAGGAGTATGAACATCACGGAGCTTATGATGTGATAACCTAGCTGAAGGAAATGTTCCAACAGCAAGCGAGGGTTGAGCGCTTTGAAACGGTTCGAGCACTCCATGCATGTCGTATGGACGACAACCAATCGGTTTCATCTTATGTGCTTAAGATGAAAAGCCACATTGACAGCCTCGAAAGGCTTAATTGTCCTGTCTCGAAGGAATTGGCCACGGATATGATCCTTAATGGCCTTGCCAAGAAGTTCGAGACATTCGTGTTGAACTACAACATGAATGCTTGGGACAAAAGCATTGGTGAGCTTCACTAAATGTTCAAAACGGCCGAGGCGGCCATGGGTAAAAGGGTTTTACCCATTCTCACCATCAATGAAGGTGGGAACAAGAAAAGGCCTCATCCCACACCCAAGGCAAAGGTTGCCAAGGGCAAGGGACCTGTATGGGGAAAAGGGAAAGGGGTGGTAAGGGTGCCACCAAACCACAAGAGAAGAAGCAAAAGGTTGCTTCCAATGACCCATGCTTCAAGTGTGGGGAGATTGGACATGGGGCAAGAAATTGTCCGTCCATCTCCAAGAGTTGAAAGCAAAGAGGGATGCTGGGCAAACCTCAGGTACAATATACATGATCCATATTGATTTAAACATGACATCCTCTAACACATGGGTATTAGATACCGGATGTGGAACTCACATTTGCAATTTGTTTCAGGGGTTCAAAAGAAGCAGTAACTTCAACAAAGGGGATGTTAGCCTCTACATGGGCAATGGGGCTAAAGTTCAAGTTGAAGCCCGTGGTGACTACATCTTGGAACTTCCAAATGGTTTGGAAGTAATTTTGAACAATGTTTTGTATGCTCCTAGTTTGACTAGGAATATTATTTCTGTAGCCCTATTAAAACAATTTGGATATGTATTATCATTTGTTGAAAAAGATATTCATGTTTCTTTAAATGATATGTTCTACTTTAAAGCTATTCCCATTAATGGTATTTATGAATTGGTTCATGAAAATACTTTAAATAGTTCATTGTACCAAACTAGCACCAAGAAACTCAAGTTGGATTTGAGTGATACCTATCTTTGGCATTGTCGTCTTGGTCATATAAACAAGAAAAGAATTCAAACACTAAAAAAGAATGGTCTTTTAAAAACAAGTGAATGTGATTCATTTGATGTGTGTGAGTCTTGTTTACAAGGTAAAATGACTAAGGCACCCTTTAGTGGGACTAACGAAAGGGCAAAAGATTTGTTAGGAATCATACATTCGGATGTATGTGGTCCTTTTAAGCCAATGACTAGGAATGGTGAAAGATACTTCATTACCTTTACCGACGATTATAGTCGCTATGGGTATGTGTACCTATTAAGACACAAAAATGAAGGTTTTGAAATGTTCAAGATCTTTCAAAATGAAGTACAAAATCAACTCAACAAGTTGATTAAAGTTCTCCGCACCGATAGAGGAGGTGAATACCTAAGTGATGCTTTTCAAGATCATCTTAGGAGTTGTGGGATTGTCTCACAACTCACTCCACCTGGAACACCACAACATAATGGTGTGTCTGAGAGGAGGAATTGAATCTTATTGGATATGGTCCGATCTATGATGGCTAGAAGCACATTACCTATATCATTTTGGGGTTTCGCTTTGCTCACCGCGGCCTGTGTTCTAAATATGGCCCCAACCAAAAGGTGGAAAGGACACCTTTTGAGATATGGCATGGAAGAGTTCCATCCCTATCATACTTAAGGGTCTGGGGTTGTGAGGCTTATGTTAAGACTCCCACCCCAAACAAATTGGAAGTCCGATCCACCAAGTGTATCTTTGTTGGATATCCTAGAGATTCTATGCGATATTATTTCTATGATCCATTGGAACAAAAAGTGTTTGTTTCCAGGAAGGGTGAGTTCTTAGAAGCAAAGTTCCTTATGGAAGGAACTAGCAGTAGAACAGTGGATCTTAAGGAGGATCAAGAACCACAACCCGATGCACGTTTGGTTGAAACTAGCACTCAACATGAGGATGTTGAAGATGATCAAGTGGTTTATCAATACACACAAAATGTTCGCAGATCTGGTAGAATTAGTAATCCACCTAAAAGATATGGATTTTTTGTTGATGGATGCTAAGTGGTAGTTTCCGATGAACCAACCACCTATCATGATGTAATGTCCAATTTGGATTGTGACAAATGGCTTGAAGCCATGAACGTTGAGATGAAATCCATGTATGACAATCAAGTATGGGACTTGGTTGTACCACTTCTTAACTCCAAAGTAGTTGGAAGTAAGCGGGTTTTCAAGAAGAAAACCGATATGCATGGAAACTTGGATACTTACAAAGCTAGACTTGTAGCAAAAGGTTTCACTCAAACTCAAGTAGTTGATTATGATGAAACCTTCTCACCTGTTGCGATGCTAAAGTCTATAAGGATATTGTTTGCCATAGCTGCTCATTATGATTATGAGATTTGGAAAATGGATGTCAAAACCGCTTTCCTAAATGGATATCTTGAGGAAGATGTCTATATGGTTCAGCCTGCAGGTTTTGTCGATCCAAAACATCCTAATAAAGTATCCAAGTTAAAGAAATCAATCTATGGATTGAAACAAGCATCGAGAAGTTGGAATCACCGTTTTGATGAAGAAATAATTAAATTCGGATTCATCAAGAACGCTGATGAGGCTTGTGTATATAAGAAAGCTAGTGGGAGCATCATCACTTTCCTAGTATTATATGTTGATGACATACTACTATTTGGAAATGACATTCCAACCTTGGAAGGTGTAAAAACCTGGCTTGGAAGTTGTTTATCCATCAAGGATCTTGGTGAGGCTGCCTATATTCTGGGAATAGAGATCTATAGGGATAGATCAAGGCGGTTGATTGGTTTAAATCAAAGTGCATACATTGATAAAATCTTGAAAAGGTTCAAGATGGAGAACTCTAAGAAAGGTACAGTACCTATTCAAAGAGGAACGATATTGAGTACGACTCAATGTCCTAGCTCAAAGGATGGGCAAGACAAAATGAAGGCAATCCCATACGCATATGCTATTGGATCCATCATGTATGCAATGATATGCACTTGACCGGACGTGTCATGCGCCTTAAGCATGACAAGCCGATACCAGCAAAATCCTGGAAACAGTCATTGGATGGCTGTTAAGAACATACTTAAGTACCTAAGGAGGATAAAAGATATGTTCCTAATCTATGGATCTGGTGATGAGGAACTCGTTGTAAAAGGTTACACGGATGCGAGTTTCCAAACCGATCGTGATGATTCACGGTCACAATCGGGATATATTTTCATTCTGAATGGAGGAGCGGTCTCTTGGAAGAGCTCCAAACAGGATGTGGTGGCTCTATCAACTACAGAATCAGAATATGTCGCTGCCTCATTGGCAGCTCAAGAAGCTGCATGGTTGAAGAAATTCATTGCCGATCTAGGGGTTGTCCCTTCCATTCAGGACCCCCTAGAGATCTTTTGTGATAACGAGGGTGCGATTGTTCAAATTAAGGAACCTCGTGCTCCACAAAAGACTAGGCACATTGAGCGGAGATTCAACTACATACGAGATGAAGTTGAAAAGGGAAAGATATGTATTTGCAAAGTTCACACGGATCAAAACATTGTGGATCCTCTCACAAAGCTCCTTGAAAAGGCAAAGCATAAATTCATACTTGTGCCATGGGACTTCGATATTCTAGTGATTGGATTTCATCAGTAATTTTGTATTTGGATATGTGGAACTTTTATTATTTGAATAAAATTATTTGGTTATAATGTTTCAATTAATATTCCAATTTAGCATGTTTAATCCATGAGTAAATTGTTTACTCTAAATGTCTGTAGTCGTTCAGACTTGTGGGAACAAGTATGAGGGTAAGATTATTATGAACTTGGATTGGTAGATATTCATATGGATGAATATAGAGCAAAAGGTTGCTACCAAGGTTCATAGATATTTGTGAGATGCAAATATTGGACTGACCTGCATCTCAAATATTACTACATGGGATCTTCCTGATTGATCATAAGTAATTATGTGCAAAGGCGAACATCATTTGGTATCCTCTGACCTGAGATACATATTGGGTCTTGATATTTAGCAAATATTATACTTTGACTCAGTTCTTCGCTGTTCTGAAATATGGCAGTACATAAGTTTGAGTTCAGGTATGATATAAGGTAATTGTGAGAGAGTATGCAGTCAAGAAGGCATTTGTCCCTCTTATTCGTTGAGAGTAAGATGTCTAAGGCCTGATAAAGTTAAATCAATTGAGAATGATCACTCTGTGTCTCTAAGATTTAACATGACATCTGCGACAAAGGGATAGATGATTGTTTCACCTAAAACATTTCAAGTATGGTACTTGAAGGGGATGATGTTATTGAATGGCACCTAGTCATACGTATTAAGGGTAGTAAACCGTTGTTAGGCGGTATTTACTGCTTGCATCAATCTTTTATGAATCTTGTGCAAGTGGGAGATTGGTGGTTCTTATATGCCCCAGACACATACAAGATTGATGTGGTTAGTACGTTATGATCCAAGTCGGGTCATACCCAATAACAAGCTATACAAACACCAATAATTAATTATTTGTTGATAAGATCATACAAATATATTGACACCTATTTAGAAAATTGATTTTCTAAATATTGCTTTTGTGATAGAACAACATTATATGGATAATTTGTTCATGAGATATTTATTTGTTTCATTATTTAAGTTGGTTAAATAATGTCAAATAAAAGTGTGTCAAGTTATAATATTAGACTATGTTTTAATTATATAACCTAAATGCATGGAAGTGTGTTTAATTTTAACAAATATCTAATGGTGGGAAACCAATTTGAAAACAAATATTTCGGCCGCCCTAGGGGCCTTGGGAACTCCATATTATGTCTTGTTTCATGCAAGACTTAAAGCCTTACACACTCTTCCATCATTTTGCACTTCTTCTCTCTTCTTTTCACTAAAGCAAGAACACTCTAAACCTCTAAAAATTCGGATTTTGTGGCTGAAATTTCGGGCTGAAAATTCGGATTTAGATAGTAGCTTTGAAAGATTGTTTTGGTGTAAATCTCCCTGACAAAGCAAGGTGTTTGGAAGAAGCTTGTGGGTATTACAACTTGAGGCCTTCTTCCTTGAAGGATTGCTGCTCAAAACCCATCATCATCCTCAAAGTTTCGACCCTTTTGAGCTGCTGAAAGGTAGTTTTTCACAGCTCATTGTAGCTGTGATTTTATGTACATTTACATATGTTCATAGCTTGCTGATTCACATATAATGATCCTTTTGTTTTGGGTTTGTTTTATACATATATATGTCACCATAAAAACATGAAATTTCAGCTTTATAATCATGTTTTAAATATATATCCGCTGCGTTTTTCAGAAAATTTAGGAGGTTAAACTTGGTTTTATGTTCTAACAAACCCTTCAGAAATATCTAAATTAGAGAAGTTTAAATCTCTCATTGAGTATCACCCACCACATCAACATACTTATCAAGAGAGACTTGATCTAATGAGTGTGTGATATCATTTATGTTGTCTTCAATGGAGTGGTTGTCAGCATCAAGAAATTCTTGATCACTTTCACCACTACCATTTCCTCCTACATTTGAAACTCTTTAATTTGAGTTTTGTGTCTCTAAGATAGAATTTGAAGGCACCCTAGAAGTATCAGCTGAATTTGTCATTGTTATGCTGATAGGAACTCCATTTGCTGGGTTAGTTACAACTGGAGCTGAAGTACTGTAGGTTGATAGTCTTCTTAGCTCAAATCTTAGGTCTGGATCACTTGTGGATAACATATCTATTGATCTTAAAACATGCTCACAATATTTGTTTAAACGGTTGGTTACTAGATCAAGATCAAATAGCCAATCAGGACCAAAACCTTTCACACTAGGAGTGTGCTCATTGAAAGTCATATTGGCTGACTCTTCAACTACTCTAGTTTTGAGATTGTATACTTTATAAGCTTTAGCTTGGGAAGAGTATCCAATAAAATGTCCATCATCTGATTTCTTATCAAACTTGTCAATTTGATCCTTGGTATTCAAGATAGTGTAAAGATATGTAAATGACCTAAGAAAACCAATAAAATGTTTTCTCTTGTGCCAAAGTTCATAAGGAGTCTTATCATGTGTTTTAACTACTAAAACTATATTTTTCACATAACAAGCAATGTTCACTGCTTCTACCTAGAAAGTGGTGGGTAGTTTAGAGTTAGACAACATAGTTCTTGTAGCTTCAATTAGTGTTTTGTTTCTCCTCTCAGCAATATCGTTTTGCTGAGGAAACCTGGGAGTACTATATTGACTTGTAATACCTTTTTCATAAAAAAATGTAACAAGGATTTGGTTCTTGAATTTAGTTCCTTGATCACATCTTATGGTTTTGACCTTGTGATCACATTGATTCTCAAGCTTTAAGATGAAACTCTTCAAGATTTCGGGAGTCTCATCCTTAGTTCTAAGGAAGAAGACCCAAGTGAATTTTGTAATGTCATTTATGATAACCAACAATATGAGGCCCTTCCTAGACTTATTACACTAGTGGGGCCAAAGAAATCCATTTGTAATAAGTGTAGGGGAGTAGTGACGGAGTTCCTTTCTTTTGCCTTATGAGATACCTTTTGTTGTTTCCCTTTTAGGCATGCAACATAGTATTGATCACTTGTAAACTCTTTCTTTGGCATTCAATTTACCAAATCATTTTTAATTAATTTATTCATGTTGTTAAAGTTTACATGGCACATTCTTTTATGCCAGAGGAAAGACTCATCACTATTGGCTTTATATAGAAAGCATGAAACTTATTTTAAGGGAGATGTTTCTTGAAAATCTATCTTGTACATGTTTCCTTTCCTAGGGGCTTCTGGCCTTCCATTAATTTTCTCAAAATCTTGGAGTAGTGACCTATTGCCTATCATGTGCCTGGAACATCCAATATCAATGATCCATACATTCCTGTTTGTATTGAGCTATTCTTGTATAAAAAAGATGGTTAGTTACATTTGAAAACCTTAGCCTTATTGGTCTTGGGCCCATCAAAAGAAGTTGAAGACAATGCAATAGTAATTTATCCTATTATCATGTTTTGAGAATCATTTGCTGATGTTGGTGAAGAACTTTCAATCACTTCGTCTTCTTTATCTTCCACACCACCTTTCTAAGCTTAGACTTAACCTTCATCACTTTGGAATTTTTATAACTTCAGAAGTTTTGATGACTGGACTTTTGAAAGATCTTGCCGACACTGAAGTAGGCTTCAGTACTTTGGAATTATTCCTTTCTTCCGAGATCAAGTTTTCTTACGAAGGCAAGTTTCCACTTGTCTTCTTCTTCATTTTACAGATTCCAAAAGGAAAAGATTTTCCTTTTGAACCTTTCAAACTCTTAGAAGTTTCTTTCTTGGTCATGTGGATAGTACCTTTTGGATTGTAGAGCCAATCCTTAGCAAGATAAGAAGTACTACCACACATAACACAATCCATTTTTTTCTAAGAGTTTTCTATTGAGAACAAGGCTGAACTTGATCAGTTTCCTTCTCCATCTTTATCTTTGTAGATAATGTGATAATTCTTTTAGGGTGAGAACTACCTTTGGAGATGGATGGTTCAGGTTGTGTAGTAGTGGTACACAACTGATCAACCTTCTTCATAATGTTTGAATGATTTGGTCATGAATTAAAACTCTTGGTACTAGAGTTAAAGTTTGAGTGTTTAGCCTTAACCATTTCCAAACCTACAGAAAAAAAGACTTATTTCTATATATAGTTAAAGGTGGCCTTGAAATCTTGAGCCTTATTAGACTTCCTCTTGGATTTTATAATCAAGTTCTTCCTTCTTGACTTGGTCATCCCAACTCCTTTACTCTCCTCAAAGCGATAGTGACCCTTCATAGAATGCTTTTCTTCATTTTTCTTCAGATATCATTCACTTTCTCCTCTTCATCCTCTGCACTCATGGAGTTTATGAAGGGAATCTCCTATTCACAAGTTCCATACCTAGGTGATCTTATAGACAAGATTGTGTGTGGAGGAACTATCTTAGTATATCCAAGTCCCTACTTATTTTGATAACAAACTTTTGCATGTAGGGATGAGGATATTATGTTCTTGAAGGTCTTTTTTTCAAGAACACATTTTTCTACCCTGGCTTTGCTAATCACAAGCTCAGCCTGGCATTCAGTTAACTTGTAATGAGATCTTTGATTCGAGTCCTATAGTTTGTGTGCTTATATTTAAGAGTTGAAATGGTTTTCTCTAGATCTTCTATTTTAAGTTTGTACTCTCAAGATCAGACCTCATCTTTAAGTTGTAAGACCTATATCTTTTAACTTTAGCAATGCATTCAGTGTACAAAGATGTTGAAATACCTTTGTTTCATCATGATCAGCCGTCTTGCCCCTAAAAGCTCCAGTCAAAGCCTCCTTCTTCAAAAGCAACTGTAGCTTGCTGCTTTGGCTTCTTATTCTGGTTGGCTTTATGAATGTAGTTTGGCCTAGCTTCTTTTTGACCACCTTTTGTCCTTGGTTCCTTGCACTCTCTAGCATAGTGTCCTATTTGGTTACAGTCGTAACACTTCACTTTTCTTTTGTCCAACCTAAAATTTCCACTGGCTGTATTTCTTGGAAACTTTCCCCCTGTCCTCTTGTAGAATTTCTTGGCTCTATGAGTGAGAAGAGCCTGCAGGGTTGATGTTTATCACTAACACTTGGTTTTTTCTCTCAAACTCAGTTAAACACACATGGTTAAGATGAAACATATTCTCTTATAAAAGTTGATAATAATATACTAAGTAACAAAGAACAGAAGAAAATAATTTTCACGATACTTGTATATATTACTTCTCACTGAAGGTATTGCAAGACTCTTACAAGCATGTTACAAGAGTTACAATGAGAAACTATATATACCATCACCTATAGCTGGATATACTTTGATACCAACTGGAAACCTATAACTAAAGCAAATAATACAAAGCTAAGTTAAGGTAATCTTTGAAAAAGTATTATCTAAGATAAGGTAGTCATGACATGTCCATGAATTACCTTTTGTCACCAACTGAAGTTGGCAACTGTACTAACTAATAAAAGGTAAACAACATGGGCATGTGAAAGCACCATGCAGTATCTTAGAGATTTGTCAAGGAGTGTCAGACAGACCAAATTTATGTCTACTGGTTCATAGAAGCATCTTTCGAAGGTTGATTGGCTTCAGAAGAAAAAGTTCTTCCGAAGCCTTTTATACTTCAGAAGAGGCTACTTTCTTCTGTGGCTTGGGACTTCTTCATTTTTGCATGCTTCGAAAGTCATTGTATTGATTTCTTCTGAGTCTTGATCTTCGGAAGAGAGAAGACTTTGTCTTTGGAAGTTGGAGTTTTCCTTCGAAAGATGATCTTGTACTTGCCTTCGGAAGAACTCCATTTTCCTTTGGAAGTTCAACACTTAGCTTCGAAAGTCCTTTATTAATTGTACCAAAACTGTCTAAGTGTTTGGTTTTGGTCGCATCATCCTTTCTAGATCCAACAAACTCTGTCTAGGCTGATGCTACCACAACCTCACTTATTCCTGTTTCTCAAAACCTTCAACACTAGGGACTGAAGGTATTTACCTATTTCCTTGTTCTTCCATAAATTTGTGTTGAGAAGTTTGTACAAGTCATTAGTGGACAGGAGAACCAGTTCTTCGCTCTGAACCTTCAACCATTTGGAGAGAGTTAGATGATGGGAGTTATAGTCATACTCCCATCTAATTATGGACTCAAGTTCAGTACCTTCAACCATTTAAAGAAAGAAATTGCCTTTGGTTGTTGATCCTTTCTTTTCCTCTTACTCTCTCAGTTTCAACTCCTCTTCAATCATTGTCCTAGCAGTTAGCTCGGCCAAATGAAGACTGCTCAAGTGATTTCTAATGTGAGCAGCAATTTCGGAGTTGGAGGTGTTTGAGAATGGCTTATCTACTAACTCAACAATATCAAATCTGCTTAAGTGTAGCAGAGATGAGGCATTAAGCCTATTCACTCATCATTCTCTCTCTCAACAAGAAAGTTGTGAGAAGAGTCTTCGAACCTTTACCGGATGATCTTCTTTCTTGGCACAAGGGGCTTATTTGGCACTCTGTCCCCTTTCTTGGAATCCAGTAGTGTCACCAGCCTTCTTCTCAGTTTCTTCTTTTCATCATTCAATGAATCTGAGTTGAGGCCAAGGAGTTTAACAACTTGGTCCAGTGTTCCTCTAGGCAGATCAAGAAATTGATCTCTTGTGAGGGAACATGAGGAGCTATCGACATAAGTCAACTTGATTGAATCTTCCTCACAAGAGATGTCGCTCAAGGTTGTGAACTTGACAAGCTTCATCTTGATCTCCTTAAACTCCTCTAAGGAGAGATGTTTAGAAGGCTAAGGGGATGGTTTGGTTAGTTATTGGGTAGATAGTGGTGTTTGGGTTCTGGAATTGTTTTGGGTTTAAGGATGGGTAGTTGAGGTGGTTATGGTGATAAGGCAGATATGGAGGATAATGTAGGTTCAAGGGTGTAGGGTTCAGAGGTGGGTTCAGTTTTTGTTTGGAATGAGAATGGGAAAGGTTCAGGTTGAGTTTGTGGTTGAGGTTGGGGTTGAGGTGCTGGTTTGATGGTCTTCCCCTATCCCGTTCTATACATCTACTTCCTTTTCTTGAGCGAATGTCAGTCTGGATGTCATTGACATGTTGTTGTATGGTCCTTTTAGAGATGGGACCTACCTGCCTGCCAGAGAAGCCGTGAGCCCAGAGATAGTCCTTTATCCAGGCCTTATCACCTATCTTCTTGACAGCGGTGAGTCTGCTTCTTCTTCCTTCTTCTTCCTCTCCCTCAGTTTCTCCTTTGCATCTTTCTTTCTCTCTTTTTCCAATTGATCTTGTTCTTTGTTGAAGATCCATAAGATTGTATCATTATCATGAGGAGATAGTTTTTTTTAGAGAGACCCCTGGAGGTTAGGAAAGTTATCCTTTCCCTCTTAAGTTGTAGATCAGCTTACCCTTTCTTCCTCTCTCTTTCCTGCTCTAAGGCCAACCTTGCTACTTCCTACCTTTGTTTAATCACCAGCTGGGTTGCCTTTTCTAATTCACTCAACTCCTCTAGTGGTAGCAGGAGCATATATTCATTGACATCTCTAAGCTTGACAAGCCTGTCAATGATCTCCACCCTCTTCCTGTTGTTGACAACCTCCTGGTTGGTTGCAACTACTTTGCTACTTGCAGCTAGCAACTTCCCAGTTGGGAGTCTACCTTTGTTTTTAAGCTTTTCTAACCTTTCCTCCTGCTAAAGCTCTTCCACAATCATCTTCCTCTTTCTTTGACATCTTCGGAAGTGCTAGACTTTGGGGGTTCTTGAGTGGATGATTCAAGTTGAGAGATGGTGGTTGAAGCTTGATGCAGTGATATTGTTTGAGTTAGGGGTCAGTTGAGAAAGTCTTCATTATTCACCTTAGATGACAACTCTAGAATTGCATCTTGTGATGATTAGATCATCGGACAAGGAGAATAATCCTTCCACATCTTCCATCTCAGCTTTGGAATATTTAAATTGGTCTTCCGAGACTTTGACTTCAGCTTCGAAAGTCTGAGGGAATGAACTATCTATCCTAATTGTTTCAGTTGCTGGGCCATCAGTCCTCATTTCCCATTCGAAATCAATCTCAGGTTCAATGCAGGCCTTAGGTTGACTAACTTCTTCAACAGTGGTAGAAGGCGCATTCAGCCTATAAAGCTCTTTAGCTTCAAAGTACACGACAACCATATCAGGGCAAGGCTGATCTAAGGAAGATCCCATTAGGAACTTGGAAAAGAATATATTGAGATCTTTGAGCATCCTTGGGTCCATTTGTAAAACAATTGGAGGAGGCTCAGGAAAAACTATTACTTTGGGAGCTGGGTATCTTGAAGTTAGGGAAGTTAAAGCTTGGCTATGTGGTTCCGCATATGTTTGCCTCTAAACACTCTCCCATTTTTGGTAGCATCATCTTGAGAGCTAGATGAGCTAGAGGAAGAGGTTAATAAGACCTGGATTGGTACATGCCTAACAGATCTCTCAATCTGTTTCTCTGCTGGTTGAGCCTTGAGATTTTCAATCTCATGTTACTAAGTGGCGGACCTATCCTCTAAAGTCTTAGTGTTAGATTCAAGGTTTAAGACTTTAGAAAGTAGGTCTTGAATGATGAGTTGCAGGCTTCCTTCTTTAGAAGAATTATGGGGATATGAGGTAACATACTTAGTATGTACATCCTCACTACCAGATATGTTTTCTTGGCACCCTGGTTTCCCTGTCTAATGATGTCTCTATCAGAGTTGTCAAAGGGCATGATTGCCATAGATTCAGTCTCAGATATGTTACCACTCTCCTAAGGATCCAATGAGGCTCCCTTAGTAGTGGCAACTGAATATACATAAATCCCTTCTATATCAGTGGGACTCACCTCAATTGGGGTTTGCTAATGGGGGCTAGAGATAAGAGGTCATTGTAGGCTCTGTTGATCCTTTAAAGGGTGTGTGGATCAATTTCATTTCCATTAAGAGACATAATCTCCTCATCAGTTCTTATCAAAAGGTTAGTGAAAGATATGGAAGCTATACCTAATGACCCGGGACCTTGATCAATGTCTAATGGCATTGAGCCTTGAATAGGGATGTCCATTTAGGCTGCTTAGTGGATTTAACTTGGGTTTTGGCTTATGGGATTGAGACTAAGGAGATTCATTTCCTATATTAAGGTCAAATATGAAGGATGGTGAGACCTCAGAATGAGTGGGAGCCCATGTTTCCACTCTAAACTTTTTGGATTAAACAAGAAGGGCTTGTTCAATCAGAGTAGATTGAATAAGGGTTCGTTTGGGGTGTCTTTGATATGTATATTTGATGGGGGTGAGAAGGTAGGCTTGGAAATGCGAGGGTTGTTGCTGGTGTGGGTTCACCACCTGTGGGGATAACAGGGGTGTCACCAGGAGCTATGTGCTCAATCATACCTAGAAGAAGTGGAGGGCGTTTTCCAATGAAGTTGGTGCACATCATCTTTAGAATCTTGAAGATGGCCAACCTCATGTGAGGGATTGGAAGACCAGCTGCACAAACAAGCTTGCTCTAGTCCAACTCACAGTTTATGAAGTGTTGGATATACCTGGTATACATGAAGAATGTCTCCTTTTCAAGGTTGCCCATCAAATTGGTCAGCACAAATCTGGAGTAATTGAAGTGAAAGCCTTTTACCACCCATGAACTAGATAACCTAGTTCATATAGGATTTGATCCCATCTGCCTAACTTATTTGACAGGCAGTGTTTGACAATATGTAGTAGGAATTTCCACTGATATGAGAAGTTAAACTTGTAAACAATGGACCTGCTAACATCACCGCATATCCCATTAGGACATAAGTTCATCAACATCAGTCTTGGGGAACTCCATCGATGAACCTTCATCATGAAGCTCGAGATGCTCCTTGATGATTTGTTCGGATATGATCAGCTCTTGGTCACATATGCTCGACCTTAAAACCCTAACCACATTTTGGGTTATGATCTATGCATTTCTTCAAAATTCCTACATGTGGTTTTGTTAGGATCAGTGATCTAAGTTTGATTGATTAGAGAGTATTGCAGCGGAATTCGAATAACGAATAAAACAATTCACAAGAACACAATTGATATTCAATGTAACAGTAAATGGTTATATAAAAAGAGAATTCTGCAAAAGAGATATTTCATTCATATGCTTTCATGGTGGCTCAATGTCACACCTTACAATTAGGTCAACATTCCTTATATAGGATATGTTACGTCTGCTGATGTCACTTGATAGTGACATCTAACAGAATTAATCAAACTACTGAAACTATGCAAACTACTGAGAAAGTTCTCAACTACTGATTACATCTCAGAGAATGCTAAGTACAAGAAACATAAAACTACTGAAACTAAACTACTGAAAAGTAAATTACAAGTACTGAAAGGAAACCATCACAACTACTGAAGTTGATAACTTCAGCTGTTGTGACAACTACTGATCACTTTGGTCTTCAGTCTTTGTTCTTCAGACTTTGTTCTTCAGACTTTTACTTTCAGACTTTGTCTTTAGCTGATAGCTTCAGACTTTGTCTTCAGTTCTTTACTTTCAGACTTTGTCTTCAGTAGTAGTCTTCAGTTCTTGTCTTCAGACTTTGTCTTCAGACGTTGTAATCAGCTGATATCTTCAGCTGTTGTGATCTTCTTCAGCAGTTGTAATGTCTGTGGGACTTGGAGGTTTTTCTGATCAGGCTCATTGGTTCTTTTGGTCCAACAAACTCCCCTTGAACCAATGCAGCCAAAACCTCTAAACTTATTGATGATCCCACTTATTCTTGGCAGAAACACCCTCTTGATCAGCTTCAAAGGTAATCAGTTAAGCACAGGCTGGGAAAAGGTTTCTAATCTTTTGATTGGCTAAGTATGGAAGGGAACTCTGTCTTGGGAAACTGGACACAGAGTCTCGTCCCAACCATGAAACCTAATTCCCATTAATGAGTCTATAAGACTCACTAGCATAGGCCTCAAGGAGAACAACTTGTTCCTCCTTGGTGAGTTCTTCTGCTTCTCCCTCGAAGAAGAACTCTGGGCCATAATACTCAGACAGGTATCTCACTGTCTTTCCATTTTTCAACTCCACAGTTGTTACCTCTTTATAAGCAAATTCATCAGGGTGAGAGCCTTCAAGCAACAACTGGAGTTCACTCTTCTGAAGATCTTCAAGTCTTTTGTATAACAACCCCTTCTTGATCATTTTGTTCTCAAGAATAGATTGAGAGGTTTTCTTGGATTTGTGAGCTCTCTTGAATTCTTCAATGATTTCCAGGGTGAGACTACCATGGCCAATGTAATTGCAGCATTCAAGGTCTTCTTCACTTGGCCATGATATCTACTTGGTATATTCTTCTTATGAATTCTAGAACTTACCCTGGGGTCTGGCCAGATCCGCACTCTTTCTTTTTGATGTTGAAAAGTATGTCTAAGAGTGTACAACCTTAGAGCCTATTTCTTCATTTCTTGAATGGATGAGGACTGAGGGAAATCCTTATCAACCATCTTGAGAAACTTCTCATCGTGTTGTTTCTGCTGTTCTGCTTCTTCAATCTTTACCTTCACCATCTGCATTTGCAAGTCAGGAGTAATCACTTGTTGACTTCTGTGCTCAGGTGATTTGAGTTTGAGAACAGCAGAGATTGGCAGACTATCATCATCATCATCCTCTTCTTCATCTTCTTCTACCCTCAACACCCTTCTCCTCCTTCTGGGTGCATCACTGGGTAAGGTTTGAGGTGGTTTTTGGGGTAAATGGATTGGTTTTGTGGGTTGAGTTGTGGGTGGCTTTGGTTTAGGGATAGATTTGGGAGATTTTAGAGATAAGGGTTGTGTTTGAGTGGGAGTGTGAGAAGACTGAATTAGCATTTTGGTGGTGAGTTTGGCTTTGGAGAGCTTTGCCATTTTAGTTCTCTTCCCTACACCTGCTTTATCCAGTGCTTCAACTATCAACCCTTATTATAGCCTCCAGCAGAGCAGATCTTCTTGTTTATCTCCAGGATACTATCTCTGGACCAGGCCTTTATCTCTATCAATGATTTTCCAAGGTATTTGGCAATGAATCTGATCATTATCTCCAATCTTTCCCTTTCCAACACACTATAACCAGCCCATCTAGCTTGAATCTCTTCTATTTCCAGCCTTCTGATCTCAGTGTCTAGTGTAGCTGTGTCATGACCTTGTCGAAAGAGCTGATCTATAATTTTATCCATGGATCTGTTGTGAGCTTCATCAGCATCTTTGACAAGATCTTCTAAGGATTTATCTTCATCAGCTTTTGACTCAGCACTTTTCTTTCTTTTATATGTGATCAGCTATTCTGAGATCAGTTCTTTCTCCACCTCCTTCTCTTTTGCAGGTTCTTTCTCATCATCACTCTTTTTCATTTCTTTTCTTTCACTGCCTTAGACTTGGAAGTCTCCCCCTTTTTGGTTGCATTGGATCAGGGGCTTGAAAGGCAGAAAGAGATTTCTGAACAGCATCATCAATGAGGGTTTGTAGATTTGAGGATATCCTCTCATCAATGGCTTTATGCACTATGTCAGTGATGATGGGAGTGATGAGAGGTAAGGAGTTTTGAAAGATAGCAACCATCTGCTCAGAGGGGTTCTGTCCCTGAGAGGTGGTGCCAAAAGTAGTGGCTGGTGGCTCAGTTAAGTGTGTAGGCTCAGTGTTTGGGAAACCTTCAATGGAAGGTGCCATCTGTGGGTTTGTGATAGATGGACTTTGATCCTGAGACATTTTGGCTAAAAACTCTTTGAGTCTGCTCACCTCAGTCTCAAGGATGGTATTATGGGCTAATACATCATAGAAAAAGCCCAGGTCAACATCAATTTGTGCTGAATCACCTGACCTCCTGATTGAATCAGGATGTACATGCTCTGAGTGTAGATCAGTAGAAGCATGTGCCCTTGTTCTTGGTACTGGGGACTTCCTGCCTCAGGACTGTGTCCTTCATTGGCAGTTGCCTCTGGTAAGGTCTTATGGATGTTACCAACTGCATCTTGATCATTTGCTGAATCAGTAGAAGTGGCAGCCTTACCAGATGTTCTATTCTCCGTTTCTACACTTGGAGAGTGAACATTAAACCCCTGTGCTGTGGGTTATCAGAAGCATTTTGGTCCTCCCCCTCAATAGTTGAGGTATTCCTTGGTAAGTGGTTTCTGGGGAGGGGGTGAGGAATGCAACTGACTCAGCACTTTAGCAACTATCAGTGTTGGGCTTTGAGGGGCGGTTTGCATGTGGAGATTGGTCTGAAGCAGATTGCACCCGGGGTGAGAGGTGCTCTTCAATGGTAACCCTCTCAATTGAGATAGGTTCCAGAAATGTGGGATCCCCAATGTGGTTGCAACAGGATCCTGTTGAGAGGATACCTGTGCGGCTTCAGCAGTTGAGTCTTGGACATAACTGGGGGTTTATAACCAGTATGTATTCCTGTGTTTGTGGTACAGGGGCATCCTCAGGGGACTCATCTCCCTGAGTAGCCTTTTTGGGCTTTTTGGATTTGGCTTTGGTGGGGACTTTGGATCTGGAAGTGGAGGCTGTGGGTTCCCTCTGCTTGGGTTTTAGCATCCGGGCAGCCCCTTTAAGAGTAGGGTCTGAGTTATGTCGGAGTATACCTCAGCTAAAACAGCTGGAGCAGGGACTCCAAGACCAACAAGGCCATCAGATTGTAATTGATTCAAAATTATGGCCATCAGAAACCTGGGATAAAGTATCCATCTTTTTGCCACAGGTTTCTGAGCCAGATCCTTTAGTTCCATGAACACTATCTCAGAAAAATTTAGATTTTGGCGTTCAAGGATAGAGACAATACCTGTTGCCATCGGGAAGACATCTGATCCCAGAAGATGTCTTTGATGCAAGGCGACATTCACCATATGAAAGATAAGTCGTTCAGCATCATGGAAGTGCTTTTTAAGTATGGTTGTAGCACTTAAGTCGCCTTCATACCCGTTATGGATAAAGACATATCAGTGGTGCCTTTCGGGTATTCTTTAGGATAGGTGCCATCATGCAAATTTAGGGTTTTGCGAATGATGTCGGGGGTGATAGCACCTGTTTCTGGTTCACCAACGACTGGAGTGATTTGTCTATCATTCTCACCAGTTATTACAGAGACGTTGGTCCAGAACTGGGATAAGGAGTCAGGATATATGGTAGGATTCAGAAGAAAGGCTATTCTGTATGGGGAATCCACCATAAGATCGATGGCAGTGTCAAACTTGTTCCAGAAGGCCGATTTCGAAAGGTAGGCAACACAGTTGTGTCGGGGTTTGAGTTTCATGGTCGCCATTGTTGAGAGAGAAAGGTTTGAAACGGCTAATGAAACGTTTGTCTATAAGTGCAGGTATTTATAGGTTAAGAAAAGGCTGAAAAGAAAACGACTGAAAGTGTTGGTGTTGGCATCAGTTGTTATGAAAACAACTGAAGACGTGGTTTTAACTATCAGACGTTTGAAAACAACTGAAGACTTGGTTTTAGTCATCAGTAGTTGTGAAACTACTGAAACCTTGGTTTTGTCTTCAGCTGTTGTAAACAACTGAGGACTTGGTATTAGTCATCAGTAGTTGTGAAACTACTGAAGACATGGTTTTGTCATCAGTGTTTAGAGTGAAACAGCAGTTTGTGGAAACGACTGAAGTGAAATTCTCATCAGTAGTTTTCGTCAATTCTTAGCTTTTCAGCTGTTTCATACTGTCCTCAACACTTACTCATCAGACTTTTTAGCTGATTTCAGTTGTTTCATAGGACATCAGTACTTATCTGTTTTTACTGACATCAGGAGTTATAACTACATCAGTAGTTGTAACTGCATCAGTTTCTTTTAACAGAATTAGTACATATTTGTGACATTTTACTAATGATCATCAGTACTTGTTTACTGAGATCATCAGTAGTTATCACTTATTCTAGCTGCAGCATACCAAGCCTTAACACAAGGTTTTGGAAAGTTGAACTATCCAAAGGCTTAGTAAATATATCTGCAAGCTCATCAGCACTAGGCACAAACTTTGGATCAATCAGACCTTTTTCAAAACAATCCCTAATAAAATGGTGTCTGATCTCTATATGTTTGGTCCTAGAGTGCTGGACTGGATTCTTGACAATGCACAGAGCTGAAGCACTATCCATTAATAATGGAGTCTTAGTCTCTGTAATGCCATAATCCATAATTGGTTTTGAAGCCAGAGTACCTGAGATGTACAACTTGCAGCAGCAATGTACTCTGCTTCAGCAGTGGATGTAGCAACAGATGTTTGTTTTTTACTCTGCCAAGAAATCAAACAGTTGCCTAGGAATTGACATCCACCAGAAGTTGACTTTCTGGTTAACTTACACCCTGCATAGTCACTATCAAAAAAGCAACTAATTTGCATGAGTGTCCAGTGGAATACCAAAGACCTAGAGATTGTGTACCTTGCAGATATCTAAAGATCCTCTTGACTGCAATCAATGAGAGTCTTTAGGAGCAGCCTGAAATCTAGCACAAACACAAGTTGCAAACATGATATCTGGTCTAGAAGCTGTTAAGTACATCAAGGACCCAATCATACATCTGTAAAGTGTTTCATCAACAGCTTTACCTTTCTGATCTGCATCCAGTTGTGTGGTGTTGCACATGGGAGTAGAACAGGGCTTACAATTTTGTAAATCAAACTTATTCAAAAGATCTTTTGTATATTTGACTGATGAATAAAGGTTCCATCAGCCTTTTGTTTGATTTGCAAGCCTAGAAAGAACTGTAATTCTCCCATTGCACTCATTTCAAACTTTTGTTTCATTAGACTTGTAAAATCATCACACAACTGGGGATCAGAGGATGCAAAAATAATATCATCAACATAAATTTGAACAAGTAGCTTATGCTGATCCACCTTCTTAATAAACAAAGTTTTATCTATGGAACCTCTAGTGAAATTATTTTAAGTAAAAATTTGAAAGTGTTTCATACCAGGCTCTAGGAGCTTGCTTCAACCCATAAAGAGCCTTATCAAGTTGATACACCCAATCAGGATGTTTATTGTCCTCAAAACCTGGTGGTTGACACACATAAACCTTTCTTTTATTTTACCATATAAAAATGCACTTTTGACATCCATTTGAAAAACTTTAAGATTGTGGAATGCAGCATAGGCTAAGAACAATCTAATTGCCTCTAGTCTGGCTACAGGGGCAAAGGTTTCATCATAATCAATACCTTCTTCTTGTGAAAACCCTTGTACAACCAGTCTAGCCTTGTTCTTGACAATAAGCCCATTTTCATCAGTTTTATTCCTAAACACCCATTTAGTGCCTATTGCACACTTACCTGGGGTAGAGGAACCAGTTCCCACACTTGCTGCTTTTGAACTGAAGTAGCTCAAGCTGCATGGCTTCAACCCATCCATTGTCTCTCAAAGCAACATGATAGTCTTTTGCTCTAGCTGACTGATGAAGAGAGCATAGAAGCAGAAGTTAGACAATTGACTTCTGGTTGAGACACCAGCATTGATATCACCAATGATTTGAGACATGGGGTGATTCTTCAGCTCTTGGTATACTATAAGATCAGTGCAAGTGTTTGTAGCCGTTCAGCAGCAGCAGATGGTGATCCAGATTCTTGAAACCAGTATTAGATGGCAAGTCAAATGATGTAGAGGAGTCAGAAATCTCATCAGCATTTGTTGTGGATGGAGCTACAGAAGCTACAGGAACATCAAGTTTAGCAGACTCAGGCAGTTGGTCACTAAACTTGAAAAGGTGGAGTACATATCCCCATGATCTGCAACAGCTGGAGATTGATAAGGAACATATTGCAGTATGTCGAGATCAAACAACTCCACAGGGTTTTGTGGAATTTTATCCTTAGGAGATTCATTGAATTTCACATGCAAGGTTTCTTCAACTAACTTTGTTCTGCAGTTGAAGACCCTGTAAGCCTTTCATGTGGATGAATAACCTACAAAATACCCTGCATCCACCTTAGGATCAAATTTGTGGAGTTGATCCTTTGTGTTAGAATGAACAAGGACACCCAAAGGTTTTGAAGAATGAAATTAGAGGAGCCAAATGATGTAGAACTTCATATGGAGTCTTCATCAACCTCTGATTTACTAATACTCTATTCTGCACATAGCAAGCTGTGTTAACAGCTTCAGCCCAAAAGGTCAATGGCAAACCAGAGTCAGCCAACATAGACCTTGCAGCTTCAATTAGGGTCCTGTTCTTTCTCTCCACTACTCCATTTTGTTCTGGAGTCCTTGGGATGCTAAACTGCCTCTTGATTCCTTTTGATAGATAAAAATCATCAAGTGTATGGTTTCTGAATTCAGTTCCATTATCACTCCTTATACACTTGACTGATAGGAATACTGCTTCTCAACATACAACACAAAGTTTATAATCGTTGAGCAACCTCATCCTTTGAATGCAAGAAGAAAGTCCATACAAATCTGGAGTAATCATCCACAATTACCAGACAGTATTTCTTCTTTGCCATGCTCATCACTCTCACAGGACCAATAGATCCATGTGCAGTAACTGCAAGCAGGCAGTGGACTTAGGTTCTTCAATAGGAGGGAATGAGACTTTGTGTTGTTTTCCTTTCAAACAAGCAGTGCAGGTTTCATCACAGTGGAACTCCTTTATTGTAGACCTCTCACTAAACTATTGTGGATCAGCTGATTCATGTTTTTGAGATTAACATGACCCAGCCTTCTATGCCACAGTTTAGATTCCTGAGGAGAGGCTTTGGAGAACAGGCAAGGATGACCCTTCAAATCAATCTTCTTTGACAAATCCAAGGCATACACTCTTCCAATCCTGTTGGCCTTCAGGAGAGTATGTTCATCCAATACCTTGTCAATCAGCCTCAGAACTTGGGAAGACAGAATCCTGCAGTTCTGGCTTGTGAAAAGTGCAACATGCCCTTTATCACACATCTGACTGACACTCAGCAGATTATACTTGAGATTCTCCACATGATTAACATCATCAAACCTGATTTGTCCATTAGACACATATCCTTTCCCGATGATGTAACCCTTGGCATCATTACCAAATGAAACAAATCCCTTCTTTCCTTGAGAGTAGTCATTAAGAAGAGAACTGCTCCAGTCATATGCATAGATCCTCCACTGTCTACATACCAGATGCTCCTTTGGCATGCTGAAGAACCCTGCATTCATCATAAAGAACTAGTTAGGTTTTGAGACCCAAACCTTTTGGTTTTGGTCTGTTTTCATCAACAGATTTAACCATAACTTGTTTCTTATGATTAACAGCTGATGAAGAAGGAGATGGTGCTGAAATGGATTCCTTGGATTTGGGCTTGGAATGCCTTTTCAGTGGTTTGATCACAGGTGCATCTAGTTGGTTAACTCTCCCCAACAAATGCTGAACCATCATAACAAGTTGTGTCTGATTTGTAGCTAAAGCTTTCAGTTCTTGTGACATCAGTACTTGTGTTGATGAGTTCCTGTGACCCACCATTTCCTCCTTAAATTCACAGACTTAGTCTGATGTTTATCATGAGGAGCACTATCAGCTGTTTTATGATAAACCTATCCTTCTTTTTGGATTTGGTTGAAGGCTTGGTTTATCACATTGGGATGACTGTGGTACAAACTTAGTCTCAAACTCATTTTTCATTTCATCCATCTGGATTTTAATGAGCTTATCTCTGTTGAGTTTGGAACCCTTTCTGTACCAACATTCATCAGAAAGATGATTGAATTTACCACATATTTCACATGGCTTATTCTTCATCTTGAATTGATCAACTGCTGATGTGGAAACTACTGAAGGTGTGCTCTTCAGTACTTTCCTCCTTTCAGTACTTTTGTTTAGTACTGAAGGATCTGTACAACTGAAGACTTGTTCTTCAGCTGTTCTCTATCAGCAGTTGTTAATCCTTTTATTTCAGCTGATTTGAAATGCTTTTCAGATGTTGTGACTTGCCCTTCAGTACTTGAGGTACTTTGAGGGACAACATCTGAAGTACTCAGCTTCATGTGCTTATCAGTAGTTAACCCATCAGCCAATTGATTTGCTGAGGTATCAACACTGATTTCATCTTGTGATTTTGGGTGATCACTTGAGGATGATGCACATGATGATGTGGTTTGGAAATTACTTTCACCTTCAGATTTTACTATTGGTTTTGGAGTAAAATCTGTAGGTGGTGCAATGTGGTTGTAACCTATTCCAAACTTCACATTCGAAGCAGATTGCTTGCTGAGCAGCATTTCAAATCCCTTGCAGGATGATACCCAGCGGTCACACTCAACTTGGGTAACTGCAAGTTTTTCTTTGAGATCTCTATGGTTCTCAAGAATGACCTCTAGCTTAGCCTTTTCATCATTTAATTGCATTTAAGCTTATAAATCTCATCATCTTTATCCTTAAGGACAGACTCATATTCAGCTTTTCTTTTTGAAAGGGTTTGCTCAAGCTCTAGATTTGATTTATTAAAGCTACATTTGCCTCTCTAATAGAGATAAATGCAGCTATGCAAGATTCAGAACATAGCTTGCCCTTAGCCTCAGAGGATACCTGGGTTCCTGTGATGAAGATGCATTGGAGCATGAACTATCAGTAGATTCCAGGGCCATGAGAGCTAGATTCCCAAAAGGATGTTCACCACCATGTTGACCATCACCAGCAATAATTGCTCATTACTAGAGAGATCATCTGGTAAACTGCTCCAGTCAACAATACCAGGGTGAAGAAGCGTGATGAGGTTGTGATTGAGATGATTGAGATGGTAGAGGCTCAGTTAGAGCTTGAGGTTGTTGTGCATTAGGAACTTGAATTGGATTTGTGTGGCATGTAATAGCAGGGATATGGATATGACATTGGACCCTGAGGGACAAAATATGCAGGAGATATAGGTTTGAATGATGACCAGAACTAGCTGGATGTTGCCCTCTGTTTTGTGGACTATTCTTGGAAAAGTCACAAAGGGTGCAGAGGAGTTAGATCCAGATGATCTACACTCTCTTGCAAAGTGTCCAAGCCTGTGGCATTTGTGACACCTCAACTACTCTTGTCAAAACCAACTTTGGTTTTGCCAGAGAGTCCTGGAATTTCCTACCAGTTCTCTTGTAGAACTTTTGAGATCTGATATTAATCAAGGCCATTTGGCTCAGAATATCCATCTCTTCTAAGTCATCATCAGCAATACCCTTTAAATCATCCATAATGAAACACAAATTGTCACTATTACAGCCTGACTGACTGTCAACACTAACAAATGCATGATCTGAACCGTTTGAGGAAAATCTATATGCTCATCATAATTGCTTTCTGATGCAGCATATTCTGACTCATGACCAACCAAGGCAGGTTCCCTGGTACAAAGTCATCAGTGAGCTTTCCTGATGATGCCAGTTTCCTTTTCTGCTCTATCTCTCTTTCAAATGTAAGCAGTTTCCCATGGAGTTGGGTGAGAGATAGACTATCCAGATTTGCACTGGAGCGTAGGACAATGGTATATGTGTCCCATCTCTCAGGCAGTGATCTGAGGAATCTGTTGTTCATCTGACTATTAGGTATTCATGTTTGACCATTTTCAGCTCAGAGATCAAACAGGAAAAACGCTCAAACTGTTGAGTCAGTGACTCACCCTTCTATGAGAGAATGTCTCATATTGTTGGGCAAGGATTCTCTGTTGTGTTTGCTAAGACCTCATCTGTTCCACCAAATTGTTCCTTCAATGCATTCTAGAGGTCATGAGCAGTTTCATGATGCATAAGCCCAGAATAGATTTCATTCAGCAGTGCCATGGCCAGAATTCCATGCGCTTTAGCATCAATCTCAAACAGTTTTCGATCCTCATCTGAGTATTGTTCCTTCTTCTTCGAACCATTTGGTTGGTTTCCGGATTGTTCACCATAGGCTTGTGTGGACCATGTACCACAGATGTCCAACAACCTGAACCTTTACAGACAGGTGATGAAGCATTCTTCGTTGCCATATGTTATACTCAGTCCTAACCAGCATCGGAGGCTTGGTTGAGGAACCGGTATTGTGAGGGTCATTAGAAGGAGTAGTCATTCTCAGATTCAACCAAATTCAATTAAGTTTTAACTGATTTAGTGCAAAAAAAAAAAAACTCAATATGAACCAAGAGAAAACTCAAAGCAGATAACAAAAGCAGCAGAAATTCAATGATCTATAACCAATTCTTGCAAATATGCTAATTCAATCAAACTTAGATATCGAATAGCAGTTTCAATGATCAATTGTTAGATCGATCAATGATTATCCTGCTCTGATACAATTTGTAGGATCAGTGATCTAAGTTTGATTGATTAGAGAGTATTGCAGCGGAATTCGAACAACGAATAAACAATTCACAAGAACACAATTGATATTCATGTAACAGTAAATGGTATTAAAAGAGAATTCTGCAAAAGAGATATTTCATTCATATGCTTTCGTGGTGGCTCAATGTCACACCTTACAATTAGGTCAACATTCTTTATATAGGATATTGACGTCTGCTGATGTCACTTGATAGTGACATCTAACAGAATTATTCAAACTACTGAAACTATGCAAACTACTGAGAATGTTCTCAACTACTGATTACATCTCAGAGAATGCTAAGTACAAGAAACATAAAACTACAAAACTAAAATACTGAAAAGTAAATACAAGTACTGAAGGAAACCATCACACTACTGCAGTTGATAACTTCAGCTGTTGTGACAACTACTGATCACTTTGGTCTTCAGTCTTTCTCTTCAGACTTTGTTCTTTAGACTTTTACTTTCAGACTTTGTCTTCAGCTGATAGCTTCAGACTTTGTCTTTAGTTCTTTACTTTCAGACTTTGTCTTTATTCTTGTCTTTAGACTTGTCTTCAGACCTTGTAATCAGCTGATGTCTTCAGCTGTTGTGATCTTTTTCAGCAGTTGTAATCTGTGGGACTTGGAGGTTTTCTGATCAGGCTCATTGGTTCTTTTGGTCCACAGGTTTGCATACACGTGGGTTTACAATTAGGGCTATAAAGTATGTCTATTGGGGGCAAAAGGAGATGATTTCTGAAGTCAGCATCCATGGATGAATCCAAGAATACGACTTGATTGTGTTGGGGATTAAGCCCAATTTGTGAGAAAAAACAAAGAAATGAGCTTGATTTGAGTAAATTAGGGATGGAGAAAGATTTGGACAGTGAAATCGGTAAAACGACTAAAATGGGTAAGTCAAAATATTTAAATGGGTGAAAGTGACAGATGGATAAGGTGAAATCGGTTTTCAAGTGAGATAGACTAATCAATATTTATCATCCCAATAGCTATAGTTAGATACTTAAATCTTTTTTCATCAAAGGATTTAGTGAACAAATCAGCATATTGTTCATTTGAATCAACTTGATTAGTTTGATAAGATTTTTCTCATGAATGTCTCTAAAAATGGTACTTGATATCAATGTGCTTTGTCTTGGAGTGCTTCACTCGATTTTTAGTAATGGAGATAGCACTACTGTTGTCAATATGGATAGGATTGCTCATGAAGTTGAAATCTGTAGTCTAGTATCTAGTTTTGAATCCACATCAGCTGAGCACAACACTTACAACAACAATGTATTTAGTTTCAGCAATAGATGTAGACACTGATTTCTTCTTGGATTGCCATGAGATGATCCTTCCACCAAGAAATTAACATTCTCCTGATATGGATTTCTTGTTGATGTTACAACCACATAGTCACTATCTTAATAGCCATAGAGATTGAAGTTGCTATTCTTAGGATACCAAAGACCTAATTTAGGCGCTCCTTTTAGGTATCTAAGTATTCTCTTGGCAGCAACTAGGTGAGACACCTTTGGAGCAGTCTGATATCTTACACAAATGCATGTTGCAAACATGATATCATGTCTACTTTCTGTGATATACATGAGAGTCTTAATGATTTCCCTATATTGATATTGATCAGTATCATTCCCCTCAGATTCGGGATAAAGATCATGGTTTTTGGTATGAGTGTCCTGGCTGGCTTACAATCTTTCATATCAAATTTTTCTATGATATAAGAACATACTTAGATTGATTGATAAAGAACCTTCCTTCATCTTCTATACTTAGATTCCAAGGAAACAGTTCATCTTTCCCATGGAACTCATCTCAAATTTCTTCTTCATAATGCTCTCAAAGTCTCTACATATTTGGTCATTTGATGAAACAAATATGATATCATCAACATAGACTGAACTAGCAAAATGTCTTTTCTAGACTTCTTTATGAATAAAGTCTTGTCAATGGTGCCTCTAGTGTAGCCATTCTTGGGGAGAAATTAAGAGAATGTCTCATACCACAACCTAGGTGCTTGGTGTAGCCCATAAAGAGCGTTATCCAGCTTACACACATAGTTAGGGTGTTGTGGGTCTTCAAATCCTAGAGGTTGACATATATAGACTCCCCTATCTAATCCTGGGTCTTCAGATCCTGGTGGTTGACATATATAGAAAGGCACACTTGACATCAAGTTGGTAGATTGTAAAATTCTTGGATGCAGCATAAGCAAGAAAGATCCTCACTGCCCCAAGTCTTGCAACTGGTCCAAAGACATTAGTGTAATCAATTCCTTCCTTTTGGGTGTATCCTTGAACTAACAATCTTGCCTTGTTCTTGATTATCAAGCCTCTATCATCTCTCTTGTTTCTGAAAACCCATTTGGTGCCTATTCTTACTTCACCAGATGGTAGCAGACATAGGTCCCAAACCTTTTGTCTCTTGATTTGAAGCAATTCCTCTTGCATTGACTCAACCCAACTGCTATCCTTTAAAGCTTCTCCTACTTTCTTGGGTTCTATCTGAGATAAAAAGCATGAGTATAGGTAGTCATTCCCATGGTGAGGTTGTCCCAATGTTCTCACACCTTCAGAGACTTCTCCTATGATGTTCTCAACTGGATGAGTGTTGTGAATCCTAAGTCTAAGGATCACCTCTAGTTGCAAAGATAGATCCAGTTGAACATATTTTACTCAGGAGCTTGAACACTTGGAACAACTATTGTTTCAAACTCATTCAATGAGTACTAATTGAATGAATGAGAAATATCATCATTAGTTATTAGTTATGAAGCAGCATTGAAAGTTGACTGTTCCTTCAAAATGCTACTTCCATCAGCTTGGTGTTGTGTAGTGTCATAAATGAGTTTTGAGGCTCACTAGGTAGAGCACTGATTGAAGCTCCACTATCTCTTAAAATAGTTATACTATCAGATTTTAAGATAGTGGAGCCTGATCTTCAGCTACTCTTGGAGACTTGAACAAGGTCTAGGCAACTCAAATAGTTGATCATCATCAGAATCACTTTTAGTACCTATTCCAACTGAAACATTCTCATAAGATGGATTAGAATAGTTGGGAAAATATTCTAAGTCAAAAATATGATCACGAAAATTCCCCCTAACACAAGGAGTGTGCTCATTGACAACAATGTTGGATGATTCCTCAAATTGTTTTTTATGATGTTTTAAACCCTATAAGCAATAGAGTTAGAGGAATATCCAACAAAGATAGCATTATATTACTTTTCAACATATTTTGCCAAATTCTCTTTTGTGATAAGTATGGTACACCTGCTGCCAAAGGACCTTAGAAAGCTAATGAACGGCAACATCTTGTTTCATAGCTCATAAGGGGTTTTTTCATGTGGCTTAACTACAAGGACTCTGTTCTACACATAGAATACAGTGCTAACTTCCCTCTGCCTAGAAAGTTAGAGGCAACTTGAATTAGCCACATAGTCCGAGCAACCTTAATAAGTGTCCTGTTCCACCTCTCAGCAACACCATTTTGTTAACGAGTTCTACGAGCACTATATTGTCTGGTAATCTCTTTTGAGTCGCGAACTTGATTCTTAAACTCAGTACCTTGATCATTTCTAATTATCTTTACTTTATGATCAATTTGATTTCTTATTTTAAGAATAAAAGATTTTAACGATTTAGAAGTTTCATCCTTAGTTCTTAAAAAGATCACACATGTAAGTCTTGTAAAATCACCAACTATCACAAGGTAGTATGATTTCCTTCCAATGCTCATTATACTTTTGGGACCAAATAGATCCATGTGTAATAAGTTTAATGGAGTGGTGATAGAGTTAACAACTTTGGATTTAGGAGATGCTTGTGATGCTTTCCTTTCAGGCATGCAACACAGTTATCTTAGCAGAAAAATTCCTTTTCAGGCAAACAATGTACCAAATTGTTTTTAACCAATTTATTCATGGTTTTAAATTTGACATGAAACATTTGTTTATGCCATAGTTTTGACTCATCACTATTAGATTTGGAAGGAAAGCATAATACTTCTCCTTGTGGGGAAGCATAGTTCATATCTAGCTTGTACATATCCCATTTCCTGGGAAATCTAAGAAGTACCAATTCTCGAGGAATGGTCATCCTGGGATTGAGGATAACACACTCATGTTCTGTGAAAAGCATTTGATGCTTTTGATCACAGAATTGAGAAACACTTAAAAGATTGTGTTTAAGTTGTTTGACAAAGTGTAATTTGTCAATTTTTAACTTGTCACTAGATAGACTTCCTCTGCCAGAAATGTATCCTCTAGCCTCACGTCCAAACTGAACAGGACCTCTATCAAAATGTTGAAATTGTTGAAGGAGTGATCTATTCCATGTCATGTGCCTGGAGCATCCACTATCTACAATCCACACATTATTGTTCTTGTCATATGGATGTCCCTACACATAATGTAAAAAAGTTAGTTTTTTTTGGAAACCCAAACCTTGTTGGTCTTGGGCTTTTCCAATGATGAGGAATTATTAAACCAAAATTTATACATGGGGGTTAATAGGTATTTGTGAAGAGGAGATTTGGGCTGCAACAACTTCTTGAATCTTCCATTCTATCCTTTGGTTGATCATTGAGGATGAGCTTATTGAAACTTGGGCAACATGGCTTTCTTCCGAAGCTTCTTTCTTCTCAGAAGAAACCTTCACCACCTTCTCTTCCAAGATTTCTTTTTCTTGGATGGTTTCACGGGGACTCTCTTGTTTTTCTGAGTCTTGACAACTTTAATTTCCGAAGCCATTTTCCCTTCGGAAGAAGGACTTTCTTCCGAAAGAAACCTTCCTTCGAAACAAGCTTCCCTTTTTCATCCCTTGGACCATTAATAAGGCCCAAATTTGAAACCTTCCCTGACTTCTTCCTTCTTAACATTATTTTCATAATGTGTGCTAGCATAATTTTAGGAACAATATTTGGCCATGTGGTTTTGCAGGCCACACATTATGCATGCAATGTTAATCTTTTAGGAACTTGAGGGCTGTTGTTTCTTGTTAATCTTGTCTTCATCAATAGTCTTTTCCTTTGCCTTCTGATCCTTTTGTTGGATAGGTGTGCTGGTACTATACACTTTTCCAGGTTCAGAAGTTCCCACCACCTAAATCCAGCTGAGATGAACACACCTTTTTGCTTTAGGTCAATTTTCAGCTTTGATTTAGCCACTTTCTTGGTAGTTTGTCTCATTGCCTTAGCCCAACTCCTTCTTTATTTTGTGGTAAGAGGTTGGTCATCACTGGTAAGAGGGGTTTGGTCTACCTGGATCTTCCCTGTGATGGTCTCCAAACTTGCATCACTTTTTGACTCATGGGAAGGTTGGATAGCAGATGGAACCTCTTGCTTTTTAGTCCCACACCTTGGTTGTCTGATAGACTCATAAGTGTGCGGTGGAGCAATTCCATTGGTTCCCAAACCACCTTTGTTTTGATAACAAAGTTTTAAGTGAGAGGATGATGCAAGAATGGCTTGGAAGTTTTGTTCTGAGAAAGCATTCTTCCTGGCTTGAGCCTTAACTGTGACAAGCTAGACATGAGCCTTAGTCAATTTGGATATTAAATCCTTAATTTGAGTCTTGTAGTTTGTATGTTCATGTTATAACAAGGACACAATTTTCTCTAACTCCTCAATTTTCTTTTGATAGTCAGATTCAACCCTTTTAAAATTAGATTTTAATACATTTAAAGACTCAATATTGGATTTAATCTCCATATTGTAGTCCAGATATTACTTAACCTTAGCAATACAAGCCGGAGTACAGAGATGTTCCAGCCATGAGTGCTTGAGCAGGAGTCACATCTTGTACCATAAAGCTCCAATAACTTCTTCAGCTATAACTGTATTTCAGTTGACTTCCAGTAAATTGACCAAGTTGGTTACAGTTGTAACATTTGGCCTTGGTCTTATCAAACCAAAACTTGCTGCTAGCTGGGTTTTGAGGAAACTGCCCTCCAGTTCTTTTGAAGAACTTCTTTGCTTGGTAGGTAAGCAGAGCCATTGTTTGGACTATGTCCACATACTCCACATCATCTGGACTGAAGCACTCTAGATCATCAAAGCAATACCAATGGTCCCTAGAGTACCCACTTCCTGAGACAAAGACACATCTGTCCTGGAAAGAAACTTGTTGAGCCTGTAAAGACCTTGAAGTCTCAGGAAATATGATGTAGGGTCTTAAAGAACAGGATGATTATTGTGAATATGTTAGGTACTACTGAGGTTGGGGGGTCCTGTGCGTTCAACAACCATTAAAGCATTTCTAGAAGGAAGACTTGAAGGTCTATTCATTTGATGGAATCTCTTATTGTCCATCTCTACACGATATCCTTCAAGGATGCCATATAGTACAGTCATTGTGAGGGAGTTCATATTTTCTGTCCTCTTGATACAGACATAGTAGAACATCACTTATTAGGGAGTGCACACATGAATTTCTTGAGATGTCTCTGAATTCAAGAGCAATTCATATAGACTAAAGGGAAGTGATAAGATCCATATACCTGAAGTATTGCTGGCTGAGGATCTCTCCAGCAATGTAGGTGAAGTTCTGGAACTGCTGTTTAAGTGAATCTTTCTTTGAGTCATTGGAGCTAGAGTACTTCTGAGACAATACATCAAACAGTTCTTTGGCTAACATGAACTTCTCAAACCCCACCATGATGGATTTTGGTATAGCAGTCATAAGAACAGTCATGGCATTATTGTCAATGTCCAACTTCTTTCGCCCTTCATCAGAGTAGTCTTCAACGACTTTCTCAATCATGGCACCGTTTCCACCTGGTGTAGCAACCTTTGGTCTGTAAGGACAGTTGACAATGGATTTCCACATTCTACCATCTTAGTATCCGATGAAGCCTTCAATGCATTTGCTCCATGATCTAAAGTTCTTAATGGTGATGTAGGTGCTTTAGGCATCGTCCCTATTTCAACTTCATGAATGAGCACCAATTTTGAGTGTGATGAAAGGAGGGGTGAAAACATTTTTATTTGGATGGTAAGATCTCACAATCAAGATCTTAAAAAGATCTGATATCAATTGCACGATGATGTTTGTCACTAACACTTGGTTTTTCTCTCAAACTCACTTAAACACAAACGGTTAAGATGAAACATATTCTGTTCTAAGTGTTGATAATAATATACTAAGTAACAAAGAACACAAGAAAATAATTTTCACGATACTTGTATATATTACTTCTCAACTCAAGGTATTGCAAGACTCTTACAATCATGTTATAAGAGTTACAATGAGAAATTATATATACTATCACCTATAGCTGGATATACTTTGATACCAACTGCAAACCTATAACTAAACCAAATACTATAAAGCTAAGTTAAGGTATCTTAGAAAACATATTATCTAAGATAAGGTAGTCATGACATGTCCATGAATTACCTTTTGTCACCAACTAAAGTTGGCAACTGTACTAATTGATAAAAGGAAAACAGTGGATTAAAGTATGGTCAACTACATGGGCATGTGAAAGCACCATGCAGTATCTCAGAGATTTGTCACGAAGTGTCAGACAGACCATACTTATGTCTACTGGTTCATAGTAGCATCTTTCGAAGGTTAATTGGCTTCGGAAGAAAAAGTTATTCTGAAGCCTTTTATACTTCAGAAGAGGATACTTTCTTCCATGGCTTGGGACTTCTTCATTCTTGCATACTTCACAAGTCATTGTCTTGATTTCTTCTAAGTCTTGAACTTCGGAAGAGAGAAGAGTTTGTCTTCGTAAGTTGGAGTTTTCCTTCGGATGATGATCTTGTACTTGCCTTTGGAAGAACTCCATTTGCCTTTGGAAGTTCCACACTTAGCTTCGAAAACTTTATTAGTTGTACCAAATTATCTAAGTGTTTGGTTTTGATTGAACTAGCCTTTCTATATCCAACGTAGCCATTTGTTAAACTATTTCCATGTACTCCAGACCATTTGGATGGATATAGTCAAGATCTTCAATGATGAAGAGAACGTTTCCAGAACTTTCATCAGCATACACAAAGGCCTGTGAAGAGCTTGTCTCTTGGAATGGACTTCCTTGAGTGTAACTCTCCTTGGAGTCTCCAAGAAGGTGATGAAAGGACCCTTTTGTGAGTTGTTAAGTTAGCTGATGAGATGATGTTGTGGTTCTCTACTATCCCTTTCAACCATGTGGGGGCTAAACTCTATTGATTTCTGGAGTTACTAGATGGACTTTGCATATTCATCTCCATTTGTTATCCACTAAGAATACCATCCAACTCTGTGAGAGCAAGAGTCTTAAGGTTATCAGTTCTCTTGATAACAATACAATAATGTGTCCATTGTGTAGGAAGAGAGTACATATACTTCCTTACAATGTTCCTATTGTTAAGAGTCACTCCAACATCCATTAGAGCGTCTAAAATATCAATATACCTGAAGTATTGTTAAGTCATGGTTTCACCCGCTTTGAAGGTGAAGTTCTCAAACTGTTGCTTCAAGAGATCCTTTTTGTTCTCCTTAGCTTCAGCTGACCCCTCATACATTAGCTTTAGTGCATCCCATAGTTGTTTGGCTGTTTTGCACTTCTTGAAGCCTCTCGATATGGAGTTTGGAAGAGTAGTTTGAAGGTATGTCATGGCTTTGTGATCAATGTCTATTCTCTTTCTATCTTCTTTAGAATAGTTAGCCACATCCTTTGAAATCATACCACCCCCAACAACAGCTGAAGAGGTGCTTGGTAGAGACAACATTTTTCACATCCTAGAGTCTTGTGACTTGATGAACCTTCTATTTGTAGGCACCAAGTGTCCAAGTATTCTTGAGTGATTAGTGGAGACTTAGTCATGGTTCCAATTTTTATATCAACTTTAGTGAGAGTTACCATTTGAGATGGTAAGTATTTTGTGTGTGTGAGGGCTCTTAAGATGGTGAGATCTTACAATCAAGAGCGTAGAATGCTTTGATACCAATTGTAGGACTGTTTAAGGGATGGTCAATACAACACAAGCACACAATGAGGAGAGTGTTTAGAATACTTAACAGATCAAATAGGGAACTGAGATAATATTGATTGATACTACACAAGCAAAATATGAGACAGAGTAAATAATAACAACTCACAAATATGGTTTTCAAGAATGTTGTATATTGATCTCAAGTTCTTTTACAAGTGTTACAGTGCATGAAGAAAGATACAAAGACCTGAAATACTTTATACTACATACTACAGCTGCCCATACTTAGAAAGCTAACTGAAAACATTTGATCTAGACAACAACAAAATCAAATGTAGAGTCAAAAGTAAGATTGCCTTTTGACTATGACTATTACATGACAGAGATCAAATCCTAATATATTATGAAAATGATAAAAGTACATAAAGTAGAAAGCAACATACCCAAGACCTTGATGTACAGTTACCAAAAGGATGGATCTTTTCACCAACTTATATAAGTTAGTGAGTAATCAGAGCTGCAACGGAAAGTGGTCCAGCTTGTTGGGTTTTGCAACAAGTTAATCAAAGCTAGTTTAGCCATTTTAAGATTATAAACACAGCAGAAGAATGACTTAAACATATTATTACATTCTAAAAATTTTCAACATTTGAAGCATAAACAAAACCCAAAAACAAGGATCAACAATATATGTGAAACACTATGCTATCAAACAAAACAATCAACCAAAGGGTGAACAAGAAACAACCTTTCTTGCACTAGATGTTGAAGATGTAAAAAGAATGAAGATGGTGATGTCCTTGAATGTCTAGTCTTGAAAAGAGAAGACCTCAAGTTTGTATACCCACAAGCTTAGCAAACACCTTACTTTTAGGAAGTAAAACACCAAGAACAAACCCTCTTGAAAAATCTGAAATCATCAAGAAGTTCTTGAAGGGCAGCCAACAAAATCGAAATTTTCAGCTCCCTTTTTGCTTCTATAATCCAAAAATACAGCTTGTTTTTAGAGAGAATCTCTTATGTGTGTGTAGAGAAAAGTGTGTTATGAGGGAGAGTCTAAGTGTGTGAGTCTTCTAATCTTCCACAAGACAAGACAAAACAAAAACAACACCCACAAAGGGGCGGCCGAATGCCCTCTTGAAAATGGGTTCCCCCCAATTTTAGTTTTATAAAAATTACACACCTAGCCCTTGATTTTTATAAAATTAAAACTTCTTTTAATTTTATAACAATAACACACTATTATTTGTTATTATTTAACTAAGTTAAATAATATAACAAATAATCTCTCATGAACAAATCATACATACAATGTTGTTCTTTTACAAAAGTATAGTATTAGAAAACCAATTTTCTAATTGGTGTCAATATTTATTTGTTTGATCTTATCAACAAATAAATACTAATTGGTGTTTGTATAGCTTGTTATTGGGTATGACCCGACTTGGATCATAACGTACTAACCACATCAATCTTGTATGTGTCTTGGGCATATAAGGTCAAACAATCTCCCACTTGCACAAGATTCATAGAAGATTGATGCAAGCAGTAAATACCACCTAACAACGGTTTACTACCCTTAATATGTATGACTAAGTGCCATTCAATAACATCATCCCCTTCAAGTACCATACTTGAAAAGCTTTAGGTGAACCAATCATCTATCCTTTTGTCACAAATATCATGTTAAATCCTAGAGACACAGAGTGATCATTCTCTATTGATTTAACTTTATCAGGCCTTAGACATCTTACTCTCAACGAATAAGAGGAACAAATCCCATCTTGACAACATACGTCTCTCACAATTACGTTATATCGTAATTGAACTCAGTCTTATGTACTGCCATGTTTCAGAACAGCGAAGAGCTAAGTCAAAATATAATATTCGGTAAATATCAAGACCTAATATGTATATCAGGTCAGAGGATACCAAATGATGTTCGCCTTTACTAAAAATTACTTATGATAAATAAGGAAGATTCCATGATATTTGAGATGCAGGTCAGTCCAATATTTGCATCCCACAAATACCTATGAACTTTGGCATCAACCTTTTGCTTTATATTCATCCATATGAATATCTACCAATCCTAGTTCATAATAGCATTACCTTCATACTTGTTCCCACAAGCATTAACAGCTACGGACGTTCTGAGTAAACAATTTACTCATAGATTTTAAACATGCAAAATACGAATATTAGTTGAATTATTATAACAAAATAATACCTTCAAGTAATAAAGGGTTACAATATCTCATTACAGAAATTAAAGATCAAATCCAGTCACTTGAATATCGAAGTCCCATGGCACAAGCATGACTTTCATGCTTTGCCTTTTCAAGAAGCTTCGTGAGTGGATCCCTAATGTTTTGATCCATGTGAACTTGGAGAATACATATCTTCCCCTTTTCAAGTTCATCTCTTATGTAGTTGAATCTTCGTTCAATGTGCCTAGTCTTCTGATGTGCACGGGGTTCCTTGATTTGAGCAATCGCACCCTTGTTATCACAAAGAATTTCTAGGGGGTCCTAAATGGAAGGGACCACCCCTAGATCGGCAATGAACTTCTTTAGCTATGCAGCTTCCGGAGATGCTAATGAAGCGGCAATGTATTCTGACTCTGTAGTTGATAATGCCACCACATCTTGCTTAGAGCTCTTCCAAGAGATTGCTCATCCATTCGAGATGAAAATGTACCCCAATTATGATTGTGAATCATCTCGATCAGTTTGGAAACTCGCATCCATGTAACCCTTTACTACGAGTTCCTCCTCACTAGATCCATAGATTAGGAACATATCTTTGGTCCTCCTTAGGTACTTGAGTATGTTCTTGACAGCCATCCAATGACTGTTTCCAGGATTTTGTTGGTATCGGCTTGTCATGCTTAAAGCGCATGACACGTCCGGTCTAGTGCATATCATTGCATACATGATGGATCATATAGCAGACGCATACGGGATACCCTTCATTTTGTCTTGCTCATCCTTTGAGCTTGGACATTGAGTCTTACTCAATATTGTTCCTCTTTGAATAGGTGCGGTACCTTTCTTAGAATTTTCCATCTTGAACCTTTTCAAGATCTTATCAATGTATGCACTTTGATTCCAACCTATCAACCGCCTTGATCTATCCCTATAGATCTTTATTCCTAAAATATAGGCGGCTTCACCAAGATCCTTAATGGAGAAACAGCTTTCAAGCCAGGCTTTTACACCTTCCATGGTTGGAATGTCATTTCCGAATAGTAGGATGTCATCGACATATAGTACTAAGAAAATGGTGATGCTCCCACTAGCCTTCTTATACACACATGCTTCATCAGTGTTTTTGATGAATCCAAATTTGATAATTTCTTCATCAAAACGGTGATTCCAACTCCTTGATGCTTGCTTCAATCCATAGATTGAATTCTTTAACTTGCATACTTTATTAGGACGTTTTGGATCGACAAAACCTTTAGGCTGAACCATATAGACATCTTCCTCAAATATCCATTTAGAAAAGCGGTTTTGACATTCATTTGCCTAATCTCACAATCATAATAAGCAGCTATGGCAAATAATATCCTAATAGACTTTAGCATTGCAACTGGTGAGAAGGTCTCATCATAATCAACCGCTTGAGTTTGAGTGAAACTTTTTGCTACAAGTCTAGCTTTATAAGTATCCATGTTTCCATGCATATCGGTTTTCATCTTGAAAACCCACTTACTTCCAACTATCTTGGAGTTAAGAGGTGGTTCAACCAAGTCCCACACTTGGTTGTCATACATGGATTGCATCTCATCATTCATGGCTTCAAGCCATTTGTCACAATCCAAATTGGAAATTGCATCATGATAGGTAGTTGGTTCATCGGAATCTACCACATAGCATCCATCTACAAAAAATCCATATCTTTCAGGTGGATTACTAGTTCTACCAGTCTGCGAACGTTCTGTGTACTGTGATCAACCGCTTGATCATTCTCAACATCCTCGTGTTGAGTACTAGTATCAACCAAACGTGTATCAGTTTGTGGTTCTTGATCCACCTCAAGATCCACAGTTCTATTGCTAGTTCCTTCTGTAAGGAGCTTAGCTTCTAAGAACTCAGCCTTCTTGGCAACAAACTCATTTTGTCCCAATGGATCATAGAAATAATATCCCATAGAATCTCTGGGATATCCAATGAAGATACACTTAGTGGAATGACTTTCTAGCTTGTTTGAGATGGGAGTCTTAACATAACCGTCACAACCCCATACCTTTAAATATGACAGTGATGGAACCCTTCCATGCCATATTTCAAAAGGTGTCGTTTCCACTTTCTAAGTTGGGGCCATATTCAAAATACGGGCCGCAGAGAGCAAAGCGAAACCCCAAAATGATAGATGCAGTGAGCTTCTAGCCGTCATAGATCGAACCATAACTAATAGAGTTCGATTTCTCCTCTCGGACACACCATTATGTTGTGGTGTTCCAGGTGGAGATAGTTATGAGACAATACCACAACTTCTAAGATGGTCTCTAAAGGGATCACTCAGGTATTCACCTTCTCTATCGGTGCGGACAATTTTTATTTTCTTATTGAGTTGATTTTCAACTTCATTTTGGAAGATTTTGAACACTTCAAAATTTCATCTTTGTGTCTTAACAAGTACAAATAACCATATCGACTATAGTCGTCAGTAAAGGTGATGAAGTATCTTTCATGGTACCTAGTAATTTGCTTAAAAGGACCACTACATCCAAATGTATGATGCCTAATAAATCTTTTGCCCGTTCGGACTTGCCACTAAATGTTGCCTTAGACATTTTACCTTGTAAACAAGATTCACATACATCAAATGAATCATATTCATTTGTCTTTAAAATACCTTTCTTTTGAAGTGTTTGAATGCGATTCTTGTTTATATGACCAAGACGGCAATGCCAAAGATAGGTATCACTCAAATCCAATTTAAGTTTCTTAGTGGTGGTTTGGTACAACGAGCTATCATATAATGTGTTTTCACAAACAATTCATAATTACCATTAACAGGATAACTTTAAAATAAAACGTGCCATTTAAGGAAACATGAATTTCATTCTCAATAAATGACAAAACATAACCATATTGTCTTAATTGGGCAACAGAAATAATGTTCCTAGTCAAACTAGGAGCATACAAAATATTGTTCAAAATTGCTTTCAAACCATTTGAAGCTTCAAGATGTGGTCCCCTCGTCCTTCAACTTGAACCTTTGCCCCATTCCCCATGTTCTAAATCCGAAATTCAGCCCCAAATTTCAGCCACAAATCCGAATTTTTCAAGAGGTTTTTGAGTGTTCTTGCTTGAGTGAAAGGAAGAGAGAAGAAGTGTAAATGATAGAAGAGTGTGTAAGTCATAAATTCTTGCATGAAACAAGACATAATATGGTGTTTCCAAGGCCCCCTTGGGCGGCCGAATATCCTTTCAAATTTGGTTTCCCACCCATTAGATATTTTGTTAAAATTAAACACTCTTCCATGCATTTAGGTTATAAAATTAAAACATAGTCTAATTTTATAACATGACACACTTTTATTTGACATTATTTAACCAACTTAAATAATGAAACAAATAAATAACTCATGAACAAATTATCCATATAATGTTGTTCTATCACAAAAGCAATATTTAGAAAACCAATTTTCTAAATAGGTGTCAATATTTTTGTATGATCTTATCAACAAATAATTATTTATTGGTGTTTGTATAGCTTGTTATTGGGTATGACCCGACTTGGATCATAACGTACTAACCACATCAATCTTGTATGTGTCTTGGGCATATAAGAACCAACAATCTCCCACTTGCACAAGATTCATGGAAGATTGATGCAAGCAGTAAATACCGCCTAACAACGGTTTACTACCCTTAATACGTATGACTAAGTGCCATTCAATAATATCATCTCCTTCAAGTACCATACTTGAAATGTTTTAGGTGAATCAATCATCTATCCCTTTGTCGCAGATGTCATGTTAAATCCTAGAGACACAGAGTGATCATTCTCCATTGATTTAACTTTATCACGCTTTAGACATCTAACTCTCAACAAATAAGAGGAACAAATCCCATCTTGGCTACATACGTTTCTGACAATCACCTTGTGTCACACCTGAACATAGTCTCATGTACTGTCCATTATTTTAGAACAGCGGATAACTAGATCAAGGTATGACACTTGGTGAATATCAAAACCCAATATGTATCTCAGGTCTGAGGATACCAAATGATATTCACCTTTACTCAAATTTACTTATGATCAATCAATAAGATTCCATGTAGTAAAATTTGAGATGCGGGTTAGTCCAATATTTGTATCCCACAAATATCTATGAACCTTGGTAGCAACCCATTGCTCTATATTCATCCTTATGAATATCAACTAATCCAAGTTCATAATAATCTTACCCTCACACTTGTTCCCACGAGTCTGAATGACTACGGACATTTAGAGTAAACAATTTACTCATGGATTAAACATGCTAAATTGGAACATTAATTGAAACATTATAACCAAATAATTTTATTCAAATAATAAAAGGTTCCACATATCCAAATACAAAATTAAAGATCAAATCCAATCACTAGAATATCGAAGTCAAATGGCACAAGTATGACCTTCATGCTTTGCCTTTTCAAGGAGCTTCGTGAGAGGATCTGCAATGTTTTGATCCGTGTGAACTTTGCGAATACATATCTTTCCCTTTTCAACTTCATCTCGTATGTAGTTGAATCTCCGCTCAATGTGCCTATTCTTTTGATGAGCACGAGGCTCCTTGATTTGGGTAATCGCACCCTCGTTATCACAAAAGATCTCTAGGGGGTCCTGAATGGAAGGGACAACCCTAGATCGGCAATGAATTTCCTCAACCATGCAGCTTCTTGAGCTGCCAATGAGGCGGTGATGTATTCTGATTCTGTAGTTGATAGAGCCACCACATCCTGTTTGGAGCTCTTCAAAGAGACCGCTCCTCCATTCAGAATGAAAATATATCCCGATTGTGACCGTGAATCATCACGATTGGTTTGGAAACTCACATCCGTGTAACCTTTTAGAACGAGTTCCTCATCACCAGATCTATAGATTAGGAACATATCTTTTCTCCTCCTTAGGTACTTAAGTATGTTCTTAACAGCCATCCAATGAATGTTTCCAGGACTTTGCGGTATCGGCTTGTCATGCTTAAGGCGCTTGACACGTCCGGTCGAGTGCATATCATTGCATACATGATGGATCCAATAGCAGATGCGTATGGGATTGCCTTCATTTTATCTTGCTCATCCTTTCAGCTAGGACATTGAGTCGTACTCAATATCGTTCCTCTTTGAATAGGTATCGTACCTTTCTTAGAGTTATCCATCTTGAACCTTTTCAAGATCTTATCAATGTATGCACTTTGATTCAAGCCAATCAACCACCTTGATCTATCCCTATAGATCTTTATTCCCAGAATATAGGCGGCTTCACCAAGATCCTTAGTGGAGAAACAGCTTCCAAGCCAGGCTTTTACACCCTCCATGGTCGGAATGTCATTTCCAAATAGTAGGATGTCATCGACATATAATACTAGGAAAATGATGATGCTCCCACTAGCTTTCTTATATACACATGCTTCATCAACGTTTTTGATGAACCCAAATTTGGTTATTTCTTCATCAAAACGGTGATTCCAACTTCTCGATGCTTTTTTCAATCCATAGATTGATTTCTTTAACTTGCATACTTTATTAGGATGTTTTGGATCGACAAAACCTTCAGGCTGAACCACATAGACATCTTCCTCAAGATATCCATTTAGGAAAGTGGTTTTGACATCCATTTACCAAATCTCATAATCATAATGAGTGGCTATGGCAAACAATATCCTTATAGACTTTAGCATCGCAACAGGTGAGAAGGTTTGATCATAATCAACCCCTTGAGTTTGAGTAAAACCCTTTGTTACAAGTCTAGCCTTATAAGTATCCAAGTTTCCATGCATATCGGTTTTCTTCTTGAAAACCCACTTGCTTCCAACTACTTTGGAGTTAAGAGGTAGTACAACCAAGTCCCATACTTGATTGTCATGCATGGATTGCATCTCAACGCTCATGGCCTCGAGCGATTTGTCACAATCTGAATTGGACACTGCATCATGGTATGTGGTTGGATCATCTGAATCTACCATATAGCATCCATCCATGAAAAATCTGTATCTTTCAGGTGGATTACTAGTTCTACCACTTCTGCGAACATTTTGTGTGTATTGATCAACCACTTGATCATCTTCAACATCCTCATATTGAGTGCTAGTTTCAACCAAACGTGCATCGGTTGTGGTTCTTGATCCTCTTCAAGATCCACTGTTCTACTGCTAGTTCCTTCCATAAGGAACTTTGCTTGTAAGAACTCACCCTTTCTGGCAACAAACACCTTTTGTTCCAGTGGATCATAGAAATAATATCCCATAGAATCTCTAGGATATCCAACAAAGATGCACTTGTGGATCGGATTTCCAATTTGTTTGGGGTGGGAGTCTTAACATAAGCCTCACAACCCCAGACCCTTAAGTATGATAGGGATGGAACTCTTCCATGCCATATCTCAAAGGTTGCCTTTCCACCTTTTTGGTTGGGGCCATATTTAGAATACGGGCCGCGGAGAACAAAGCGAAACCCCAAAATGATAGAGACAATGTGCTTCTAGCCATCATAGATCCGACCATGTCCAATAAGGTTCGATCCTTCCTCTCAGACACACCATTATATTGTGGTGTTCCAGGTGGAGTGAGTTGTGAGACAATCCCACAATTCCTAAGATGATCTTGAAAAGCATCGCTTAGGTATTCACCTCCTCTATCGGTGCGGAGAACTTTAATCGACTCGTTGAGTTGATTTTGTACTTCATTTTGAAAGATCTTGAACATTTCAAAAGCTTCATCTTTGTGCCTTAATAGGTACACATACCCACAGCGACTATAATCGTCGGTAAAGGTAATGAAGTATCTTTCACAATTCCTAGTCATTGGCATAAAAGGACCACATACATCCGAATGTATGATTCCTAATAAATCTTTTGCCCTTTCGGCTTTGCCACTAAAAGGTGCCTTAGTCATTTTACCTTGTAAACAAGACTCACACACATCAAATGAATCACATTCACTTGTTTTTAAAAGACCATTCTTTTGTAGCGTTTGAATTCTTTTCTTGTTTATATGACCAAGACGACAATGCCAAAGGTAAGAGACTCAAATCCGATTTAAGTTTCTTGGTACTAGTTTGGTACAAAAAGCTATCATTCAATGTGATTTCACGAACCAATTCATAAATACCATTGATGGGAATATCTTTAAAGTAAAACATGTCATTCAAAGCAACATGAATTTCATTTCCAATAAATGATAATACATATCCAAATTGTTTTAATAGGGCTACAGAGATAATGTTCCTAGTCAAACTAGGAGCATACAAAACATTATACAAAATTATTCCAAACTATTCGAAAGTTTCAAGATGTAGTCACCAAGGGCTTCAACTTGAACTTTTGCCCCATTGCCCATGTAGAGGCTAACATTCCCTTTCTTGAAGTCACTATTTCTTTTGAACCCCTGCAACAAATTGCAAATGTGAGTTCCATATCCGGTATCCAATACCCATGTGTTAGAGGATATTAAGTTTAAATCATATGGATCATGTATGTTGTACCTCAGGTCTGCTCGGCATCCCTCTTTGCTTTCAACTCTTGGAGATGGACGGGACAATTTCTTGCCCAATGTTCAATCTCCCCACACTTGAAGCATGGGTCAATGGAAGCAACCTTTTGCTTCTTCTCCGGTGCTTTGGGTGGCACCCTTGCCACCCCTTTCCCTTTCCCCCATATGGGTCCCTTGCCCTTGGCAACTCTTGCTTGGGTGTGGGATGAGGCCTTTTCTTGTTCCCACCTTCATTGATGGTGAGAACGGGTAAAACCCTTTTAACCATGGCCACCTCAGCCGTTTTGAGCATTGAGTGAAGCTCACCAATGATTTTGTCCCAAGCATTCTTGTTGTAGTTCAACACGAACGTCTCGAACCTTTTGGTAAGGCCATTGAGGATCATATCCGTGGCCAATTCCTTTGAGATGGGAGAATTAAGCCTTTCGAGGCGGTCAATGTGGCTTTTCATCTTAAGTACATAAGATGAAACCGATTGGTTGTCGTCCATACGACATGCATGGAGTGCTCGAACCGTTTCGAAGTGCTCAACCCTTGCTTGCTGTTGGAACCTTTCCTTCAGCTGGGTTATCATGTCATAAGCTCCATGATGTTCATACTCCTTTTGGAGATCCGGAGTCATGCTTGCTAGCATGAGGCAAGACACTTGGACGGAGTCCTCAATGTACTTCAGCCAATCGTTATAGGCCTCCTCATCACCCTCAGCAGGTTGATCGGGGATAGGGTCGTCTAAAATGTATGATCGTTTCTCTTGCTTGAGAACGATTCTCAAGTTTCGATACCAATCAATAAAATTGTTATGATTTAGATGCTCCTTTTGGAGAATCGCTCGTAAAGATTGGGCGGACGCGGATGAGTTATCATAATTATCACTATTATTGGTGGCCATCTACAAAATTTAACAAAGATCAATTTTAGTATTTTTGATATTGCTATTTTAATAATTAATACCTTTTAAGGTCAATTTAATATTAAAATCTAGAATACAACATTACATTTAAATAGTGGTTAGGTGATCTTTATCCCACGATTTAAATTAATAAGGAGGTCAACGATTGACGGTTGCAACTATTTACAACTTCTAGAGGACGGGATCGACTTGAAACATCATATGTAGAGTCGGCATGTTAATCCCATCAACACCATTTGGAAACCACATCCTAGGTGATCCATTTGACATGGTTTGCAAATCAAGACACCCAACTTACACACACGTGTGAGTTTGCCAAAATAAGTAGTTAGGTGACCTTTATCCCACAATTATGATATTCTCACCTCAAATCACAAGTTCCCTCAAATTGGTTAGGTGACCTTTATCCCACTAAGAGTTCCCAAGTGACTCAAGTGTTGTGTAAAAGGACGGTGTGGATCTTGGTTATAAGACACTAGAGATTTCATAATTTAAGTTTTAGAAAACTCTATGTACTTCTTTTTGCATGCTTTCAAATACAAGATACCCTATGGTCCTTTGATTAAAACCCATTTTAATCTTTAAATCATTTTAATAACCATTTATTCCTTTTAATGATTAAGAACCATTTTTATATAATCTTGTTAAGATCATTTTTATAATGATTGTTTATCATATCCAAATATCACACAATCATTCACAAAATCACAATCAAACAAGCATAATATAAGCAACAACATGTGCATAACCATAGCTACTATTTTGACCACACTTGTTTGCCATCACAAGTGTGGTCATTTGGTCTTTCTTAAGGGTTACCAACAACACAAAATTGAGATCACAATGGACCTCCCACTTGATGTCGCATCCGTATGTTTCAAGTCCACTTTGTGTCTTCCTTTTGTGCTTCCTTCCCGAGCATCTTCTCTTACATAATATATATCCTAATACATATTTTCTAGTAAAAGGAAATAATCCTAATCTATTATTACATCCAATGAATAATAGATAAATTACAAGCACAAAACTTACAACCCAATTGAACGAAAATAACCAAAACCAAACATTCAACCAAACCAAAACAACACAAGGTCTAAGCTAGGTCATGCACCATCAAATGAACAATCATAAACATCATTCAACAAACAAAATAACCCCATCAAACCCCAAATTTTCAGCCAACATAAACTGAAAATTAGGGTTTTTTGTCCACACAAACAACAACCAAAAATATCAACCAATTGACATTCCTATCTTTCAAAGTTTAATCACAAGCATGAAGATATAACTTTGAAGGACATGGGGTTTATTAAATTAACCAAAATCAGCCTCTAATGAGTTGATAAACATCCTTTAAAACCGATTTTACAAGGATAAAGATGCTAGTTTCCACATAACCGGCTCTAGATGCCATTGTTGGGGTTTTTCATACCATTTACAAGATGTTTAACCATTTGAACATATGAAACGCAGCGGAATATACTACTTTAAACATGTTAAAGTTTCTGAAAATTTACCATTATCATGTGTAAAACAACAAACCCATAGACAAAAGGATCTTTATTATGTGAAAAGCTAGCATACAAAATGAACAAGAACACCCATAGGGTGTTCATAGAAATCTACCTTTCAGGACACAATGTTGTGGATGAAAGCAATGAAGAAGATGATGATGTTCTTGAGTTGCTAGCCTTCAAAGGAGAAAACCTCAAGTTGTAATACCCACAAGCTTCTTCCAAACACCTTGCTTTGTTAGGGAGCTTTACACCAAAACAATCTTCCAAAGCTACTATCTAAATCCCAAATTCAGCCCCAAATTTCAGCCACAAATCCAAATTTTTCGAGAGGTTTTTGAGTGTTCTTGCTTGAGTGAAAGGAAGAGAGAAGAAGTGTAAATGATGGAAGAGTGTGTAAGTCATAAAGTCTTGCATGAAACAAGAAATAATATGGTGTTTCCAAGGCCCCCTTGGGCGGCCGAATATCCTTTCAAATTTGGTTTCCCACCCATTAGATATTTTGTTAAAATTAAACACTGTTCCATGCATTTAGGTTATAAAATTAAAACATAGTCTAATTTTATAACATGACACACTTTTATTTGACATTATTTAACCAACTTAAATAATGAAACAAATAAATATCTCATGAACAAATTATCCATATAATGTTGTTCTATCACAAAAGCAATATTTAGAAAACCAATTTTCTAAATAGGTGTCAATATTTTTGTATGATCTTATCAACAAATAATTATTTATTGGTGTTTGTATAGCTTGTTATTGGGTATGACCCGACTTGGATCATAACGTACTAACCACATCAGTCTTGTATGTGTCTTGGGCATATAAGAACCAACATGTGGGCCTTAGCAAGTGCTGTCCAACGGGCTAAGAAGTTTGTCAAGAAGACCAGACAGAACCTGGTTGCAACTAAGGACATAACGTTTGGCTTCGACAAGTGAAAGGTAACCTGTTTCAACTGTGGTGAGAAGGGGCACTTCAAACGGGAGTGTGTGAAGCCCAAGAAGATTGGAAATAGGAACCCTTTCTCATTCTTTAATCATTAGGATAAAGCCACATCTAGCAATCCTACTTCATCTAGTAAGGATCCTAAAGCCTTGACTGCTAATGAGGATGAAGGACAGGACTGGAGCTTTCGGTTTGTCTCACCGGGAGAATCCAACATCGCTAGTGTGGAAGATATAGATGACGATTCCACTAGTGAAGGAGACATAGCAGTAGAGATCGCGATGTCCAACTCTGAAGAATCTGCACCAGTGGTCAACTACATGCCTGAAGAAGGAAAATCTACAACAACGTCAGAATCACCTGAACCAGAGACAACAGACTCTGCACTCATGGCTGATTCATCTTCATCATCTCAGGTAAGTACCACTGACCAATTGTTTAATAATCATGCTTGTTCCGATTGTAATAAATTTAGAGTAAGCATAGATTTAAAATTTGCTAGATTATTAGACCATAATGATAGCTAGTAAAGGATTTGGAACTGTGCACTAAATCTAATAGAGTATTAAAACAAAATAAGCATAGTTACAAAGAAAAGATAGACCTTTTGGACAAACAGCTTAGGGAAACAGAAGTAGTTGCCTTTAACCAAGCTAATGACATTAGGTACTATCTTAACTCCTTAGAGGACACTAAGAAACAAAAAGCAGTTTTAGAAGTTGAAGTCAATTCTTTAAAACAAAAACTGCATAGTTGGACAAGCTCATCTCACATTGTCCAACACTTAGTGAGAGAGCGTAACAACGGGGAGAGATTGGGATATAAAGTGGTTCCACCACCACCTGAGGCCTTGATGAACACAAAAAGTAAACCAATTAATAATAATCCCATCAAGGATCATGTGGTGTCCACTCCTCTTGGTAGTGACCTAGATTCCACAAGTAAATCAATTGAATCTGGCACTAAACAAAAGGAGACCACTTCCATGGAAAAAGGTAAGATGCCTTGTGTTAACCTAGAAAAAGAGTTTGAAAAGGTTGGTTTAAAGTCAGGTTGAAACAAAGACAAATCTGAACCTAAAAAGACCATTAAAGTTAATCAATCACGTGCATCATGTCAAAGTCCAGGTAAACAAAATGTAAAAGATGTAAAACCAGGTAAAGTAATTAAATTTGTAAAACCAGACTACACATCTAACCAAGAAGTGTCTCAATCCAAATAGAATAAGGTCACTCGTGTGTCACCTATATCTCCAAAACAACAAATAAATCATAAAGTCGAAAGCAGATCCTGCTACAATTGTGGAGAGTACGGACACATTGCGTATCATTGTCCTTATTATCAGACACCGGGGAGGAAAATTGATATTCCTGAACCAAAACCTAGATCTTTTAAGAGGAACTCAATGACGCCTCCTAAAAGAGATAGTGAAGACAATGTTCAACCCATCATCTAGTCGTCTGTTTATCACAAACAGGCCTTACTCAAATCTGGCTTATGGAAGGAAAAATCCACCTCACTGTCTGAAAATGAGAACAAACGGGCATCTGAGCTTCCCTCACCCTCGAACGATCAATGGGTTGAGTTTATGATGTGTGATGCCTCGGGGAAACCCAAGCCAGTGAAGGCTTGGGTTCCTAACCTGAACTAACGTTTTCATTGAATTTGCAGGGTGTTCGCTATAGTGCTGAAACCAACACGTGGATTGTAGATAGCGGAGCATCCACACACATGACGGGGAACATGGATCTCTTATCAAATGTCAAACAAATCAAAAGAGGGCATGTTTCATTCCCTGGAAACAAAGGTGGGTACATCCAAGCCCAAGGGGAAGTGGGAAATTAGAAAGTGAAGTTTGACAAGGTAAATTATGTCCAACAACCGCAAAATAACTTACTTTCTGTTTCTCAAATATGTGATAAAGACTTCAAAGTAGTCTTTGACAACAAGAAGTGCTACGTTCTGAAAAAGGACTACGGGATCCCGGAGGACCAAGTGCTAATGACAGCATCTAGATATAAAGATCTTTAGGTCTTGGACCTTTCAACGGCCTCCACAACGGATCGTGAAGTTCAGTGCTTTTTGTCAAAAGCTACTGAGAAAGATTCCATCTCTTGACATAGGAGAATGGGACACATAAATTCTCGGAAGATGAATCACTTGATCCAGAATGATCTAGTGAGGGGAGTCAATGTCAAAAACTTCCAACTTCCGAATTTCTGTGTTGCATGCAAGCAGGGCAAATAGACGAAGACGTATCATAAGAAAAAGAAATTTCATTCCATCTAACTTCCCCTTGAACTTCTTCACATGGATTTGTTTGGTCTAGTAAGTACAAGAAGCATCGAAGGCGACTTATACTACTACTTAGTTACTGATAATTACTCAAGATTCTCTTGGGTAATGTTTCTGAAGTGCAAATCAGAAACATTTAAATCCTTCAAGGAGTTAGTAACTACACTGGAGTCCCTATACAAGCTGAAGGTACGTCAACTGCGTTCAGACAACGAAACCTAATTCAAGAATTAGTGGATGGAGGCCTACTGCAAGGAAAAAGGAATTATGCATCAATTTACCTTTGCATACACTCCTCAGATGAACGGTGTTGCTGAACGGAAGAATCATAGCTTGATAGAGACAGCATGGACTATGCTAGCAGACTTGAAACTGCCTATCCAGTTCTTGAATAGGCAGTGGCTAATGCATGTTACACACTCAATCGAGTTCTAGTAGTTAAACGTCATAGAAAAACGTGTTACGAGTTACTACAGCGACGTAAACCTAACTTAGAGTATCTCAAGCCGTTTGGCGCTCCATGCACCCTTTTGAAGAAGACTCAGGAGGGAAACTTCACCGAGAAGGTAGATGAAGGCATCCTTCTAGGATACAACATACTGAAAAAGAGAGTTTACAACAACTCAACGGGTCTAGTAGAAGTGTGGTGTAACGTTGATGTTCAGAGATACATCACACCACCTGTTGGAAAAGGACTCGCTTACTTTTTCGACTATGATGGATTCTTCAAGTCCTTCAACATACCACTCTCCACTTCTGAAAACGAGTTGGTAACCCAGATGATGTATGATGTCTTGAACACACCGTCTCAAGATTCAACATCATCTGGTTCACAGGGTCAATCATCTACTAACTCAAGGGGAGCACTTGACGTGAGTGACTCTTCCTTTGAAGATGAAGAGGTGGAAAATGATTCGAACAACCAGGAGGAACAGTTCCTACTACTACATGTCCACAAGCATCTGACGTTGATGCTTCTGAATCTTCGGAACCTCAGACTCCTACTGCCTGAGGTACTAAACCAAATGTTCATAATCTAGATTCTGAGGTAGTTGTTCCAACAACCCCCGGATCATGCCTAAATGTCTATCATCCTTTGGATAATGTCATTGGGGATGTGAGGTCAGGAGTTCAGACCAGAAATCAGCTGTAGTCAGCTGATTATGCCTCACTAATGGAAAAGGGACACCTTCACAATGGTTCCTATCGTTGCTTTGTGTCTCAGTTTGAGCCAAAGTATGTTAGTGAAGCCCTGAATGATGAGGCATGGGTGAGTGCCATGCAAGAAGAACTTCTTCAGTTCACGAAGTTAGGTGTATGAACTCTAGGGGATAGACCTAAAGGTGCTAAGGTCATTGGCACCAAGGATTTCGACAAGTCGAGGGCATAGACAACAATGAAGTGTTTGCACCCGTGGCAAGAATGGAAGCAATCCGTATCTTCCTTGCCTATGCATCATACATGAAAATTAATTTATCAACTTGATGTGAAGAGTGCATTCCTTCATGGTGAAATCTGAGAGACGGTGTACGTTAGTCAACCCGAGGGATTTGAGGATTCATATCATCGGGACAGAGTTTACAAACTTGACAAAGCTTTATATGGGCTTCATCAAGCTCTCAGAGCCTAGTATGAGAAACTCTTGACTCACCTTGTGAAACATGGCTTTCGCAGAGGTGTGATTGACTGTACACTATTCATAAAAGAAAAAGATGGACATTTACTACTTGTTCAAATCTATGTTGATGACATAATCTTCGGGTCAAAGAACGAAGATCTATGTAAAGAGTTTGAAGCAGTAATGAAGGCTGAGTTTGAAATGAGTGCAATGGGAGAGAAGAAATTTTTTCTCGAGTTACAGGTGGATCAGACACCAAAAGGGATCTTCTTACATCAAACCAAGTATGTAGGAGACATTCTCAGTCGGTTTGACATGGAAAATGCTTCCGTAGCCGGAACTCCACTTGCTACAAATCATGATGTAGCATCCGACGAGAATGGTGATCTGGTTGATGCCACTATGTACCGATGGATGATTGGATCTCTTATGTACCTCATTGGATTAAGACCTGATATCATGTACGCTACTTGTTTATGTTCAAGATATTAGGAAAAGCCAAAAGTCAACCATCTGATAGGGGTCAAAAGAATCTTTCGTTATCTGAAGGGTACTCCCACACTTGGATTGTGGTATCCTCATGATGATGACTTTGAGCTAACAGCATACAGTGACTCGGATTACGGTGGCTACAAAATGAACTACAAGTCTACATCAGCGGGATGTCAATTCTTTGGGAGAAGATTAGTGAGTTGGCAGTGTAAGAAGCAGACATCGGTTGCGTTGTCAACCTGTGAAGCTGAATATATTACTGCTGCAAGTTTCTATTCACAAATCATTCGGATTCAACAACAAATACGGGACTACGGTTTGAAATTCACTTCTACTCATATTTTTGTTGATAACTCTACTGCAATTGCAGTAACTAAAAATCCGGTCCAACACCCTAAGACCAAACACATTGGCATAAAATATCACTTTATACGTGATTGCATTGAAAAGAACATAATCGATGTGGTTAAAATAAACACTGACTTTCAACGTGCTGACCTCTATACAAAGGATTTTGACAAACCACGTTTTCTATATTTGTTAGAGGTCAACGGCGTTGAAAAGAAAAGTGATGTAATTCCTGATGATGACCGTGTGTAGTCCGATGTGTATAGTCAAATTTTTATTTTTTCGTTCCTTTTTATTTATTTATCTATTTTATTTTTAGTTGTCAAATAAAATTAATGTTATTTTGTCGCCTATTAAAATCCTAAAAGTGAAAATCCGTTACGCTTTAAGAATTTTAGGGGGAGAATGGGTCAGTTAGTAACATTAACAAAAAAAACGAGGGAGAAGGAGAGGCTAGCTGATAGAAAGTAGATCGTATCTGTGATACCGATTCAATGAATTTGGAAAATGATAGTACACAGGAACAAAGCAATTAGGACTTTAAAAGTTTAAAGTGAATAAGATGCCAAATTCAAAGATAAGTCTGTGTAGTCTGAGCAATATTAAAGGAAAAATGATAGTAAAACTGGTTACTACTAAGGAAACACAAAGAAAGTAGACCTAGAGGTTGCTAGACCATAGATGATATGTCGGTAGATTCAACACAATAGATGATTAGACCTTGTTGGTGATCTCAAGAAGTCAACTTACATAGCCCCCGGGAACCTCCGAAGTCAAAGCCTACATTTACATTTTTCCCTAAAATCAGAAAATAATTCTAAGTCTTTAGGCGCATGGGCACTATGCAGGCGTATGAGCACTATGCAGGCGTGTTAGGATCAGTGATCTATGTTTGATTGATTAGAGAGTATAGCAGCGGAAATCGAACAATGAATTAGCCAATTCACAAGAACGAAACGATATTCAATGAAGAACAAGACGGTTATAGAGAGAGAATTTCTGCAAATATATTTCATTCAATATTCGCTTTCGTGGTAACTGAATGTCACACTTACAATTAGGTCGACACCTTATATAAGAGATGTGACGTCTGCTGATGTCACTTGATAGTGACATCTAACAGATTTATTACAACTGAAACACAACTACTGAAGATGTCAAAACAGCTGACATCTCCTTACAAAAAATGCTAAGTATTATCAGTTGTTATAACTACTGAAAAACATAAAACTACTGAAACTACAACGACTGAAGAACAAGCTCTTCAGTCGTTTTACAAAACTACTAAAAGTAAAAACATAAAACTACTGATATCACAACTACTGAAGAAGTACTCTTCAGCTGTTGTGACAAACTACTGAAACTTCAGTACTTGATCTTCAGACTTGAACTTCAGATGTTTCATCAGCTGATGACTTCAGTAGATATCATCAGCTGATGTCTTCAGTCTTTGTCTTCAGACTTTGTACATCAGTTGTTGATCTTCAGCACTTGTAAACTCTTCAGCTGTTGTACTTCAGTACTTTGGTCTTCAGCTTCAGCACTTGTGTTCTTCAGCTGTTCAGCTTCAGTACTTGTGTTCTTCAGCTGTTGTACTTCAGCACTTTAGTTCTTCAGCTGTTGAAGTCTTCAGCACTTGATCTTCAGCTGTTAAAGTCTTCAGTACTTGTCAAACTGCTGATGAAGCTTTCAGTAGTTGTTGTGATATCATGTGGGACTTAGAGGTTTTCTGATCTTGGCTCATTGGTTCTTTTGGTCCAACAAACTCCCCCTGAACCAATGCAGCCAAAACCTCTAATTTATTTATTATCCCATTTATTGTTGGCAAAAAGGTTGGTCTTTTTCCTTCTTGATCAGTAGAGAAGATGACCCATATAAGCTCCGGCCTGGGAAGAAATCTCAGATATTTGTTTGGCAAGATATGAATGGGAACTCTGTTTTGGGGAACTGGACACAGAGTTGTTATCCCATTCATGAGATCTACTTCCCGTGTATGAGCTAGTAGGATTCTCTGGTGTAGGCTCTGAGAAGCATGATTTGTTCTTCCATGGTCAGGTTCTCGGCTTCACCATCAAACAATCCTTCTCGCCCATACAGCGCTGAGATGTACTTGGCCTGTTTGCCGTTTTTGAGCTCAACTGTTGTAATTTGTCTGTATGCAAACTCATCAGGATGATTCCCTACGAGTAACAGACTGAGCTCATTTTGTTTGAAGTTCTCAAGCCTCTTGTAGACTAACCCTTTTTAATAATTATGTTCTCTAGCATCTTCTGGGGTGGTTGTTTAGTCTCGTAGGCCTTCTTGAAATCTTCGACAATCTCCCAGGGTGATACTACAAGGGCCACTGTGATCTCTCATCTACGATCCTCTTGACTTGACCCTTGTATCTCGAAGGAATGTCTTTCTTTACAATCCTGTGAGCCACCCTCGGATCAGGCCATACTCTCACCCTTTCCTTCTGATATTGAAATGTGTTGGCGAGAGTGTACAACCTCAGAGCTTCTTTCTTCATGCTGATAATTGATGACGAAGCAGCATAAGTTTTGTCAATGCTTTTCAGCATTTCATCATCATGAAGCTTTTGCTGCTCCTCTTCTTCAATCTTTACTCTCATAGCATCCATTAGTGAGGTGGGAGTGATGGGCATAGGTTTGGCTTTCGCCAATGTTAGGACTGCAGACAGAGGCATCCTATCTTCTTCCACATCATCCTCTTCTTCTTCTTCTTCTAGCCTCAACACCCTTCTCTTCTTTTCTTAGGTGCATCATCGGCTGTTAGTTTAGATGGTAAGGGAGTTGGTTTTGTGGGTTGTGATTGTGGTTGTTTGGATTTGGGCTTTGAGATTGGTTTGGAGATTTGAGGGGTAGGCTGTTTTTGAGTGGGTGGAAGGGAAGGTTGTTCCAGCATTTTGGTTGTGAGTTTAGCTTTTGTAAGTCTTGCTATTTCAAACCTTTTTCCAGCCCCAGCCTCATCAAGGGCTTCAATGATAATCCCCTTGTGGAATTGCTCAGACAGACAGATTCTGGTGGCTATAGCCAGAATACTGTCTCTGGTCCACGCACGAATCTCCATCAAAGATCTTCCTAAGTATTTGGCAATGAAACGGATCATGATCTCCAATCTTTCCTTCTCCAGTACATCATACCCAGCCCATCGGGTTTGAATCTCCTCCACTTCCAACTTCCTGATCTCACTATCTAATGTAGCTGTATCAAAACCTTGCTTGAAGAGTTGCTTAATAATTTTATCCATGGATCGGCTGTGTGTATCATCAGCATCTTTTACCAGCTCTTCCAAGGATTTTTCTTCAGCAGTAGGTTGATCATCAGCACTTTTCTTTCGTTTATAGGTGATCAGTTGTTGCTTTTCTTTTTCCAACTCCTGGGCTTGCTCTTGGGCCTTCTCATCCTCTGTTCTTTTCCTCTTCTTTTCTTTCACTGCAGTACTCTCCCCCTTTTGGATGCATTGGTGGTAGGGGTTTGTACCGCAGAAAGTGTCTTTTACACAGCAGCATCAATCAGTGGTTGTAGAGTTAAGGAAATCCTCTCATCAATGGCTTTAGTAACAACTTCATTGATGATGGGAGTGATGAGAGGTATGGATTGTTGGAATACAGCAACCATCTGCTCTGGGGGGTTCTGCCCCGGAGAGATAGTGCCAAAAGCAGAAGCTGGAGGCTCATTGGAGTGAGAGGGTAAAGTGTTTGGGGAACCTTCAACTGAAGGTGCCATCTGTGGGTTGGTGGAGGCAGATGGTCTTTCTCCGTGAGAGAGTTGATCAAGTAGGTTTTGCAGCCTACTGACTTCCTCCTCAAGGATTGTGTTCTGGGCAAGAACATCGTAGAAAAAGCCCAGGTCATCATCAGCAGAAGCTGAATCACCTAACCTCCTGCTTAGAGCACGATGTACATGCACTGGGTGTAGACCAGTTGTAGCATGTGCCCCTTTGTCTTGGAACTGGGGACTTCCAGCCTCAGGACTATGTCCATCATCAGCTGTTGCCTCTAGTGAGGTCTTAGCAATGTTACCAGCCTCATTCTGATCATGTGCTGATGCAGAAGAGGTGGCAACCTCACTAGATATTCTAATATCCCTATCTACACCAGGAGATAGAAGTGGTAAACCCCTATGCTGTGGGTTCTCAGCTGCACTTTGGTCGTCCCCCTCAATGGTAGAGGCGTTCCCAGTAGTAATGGTATCTGGGGAGGGGGTAAGGAGTGCAATGAGTCAGCACTTGTGCAACAAGCAATGTAGGGCTTTGGGGGGCGGTTGCATGGGGTGAAGGGATAGAAGCAGTGTGCACCTGGGGAGGATGGTGCTCTTCAATGGCAATCCCCTCAAGTGAGGAAGATCCCAGATGTGTGGGTACCCTTGTGTGGTTGCTGCAGGCTCCTGTTGAGAGGTATCCTGAGCGGTTATGGCTGGAAGAGTCCTGATATCCACTAGGGGGTTATAACCAGTGGATATAGCCTGCGTTTGTGTTGCAGGAGCATCCTCAGGGGACTCATTTCCCTGAGTAGCCTTTTTGGGTTTCTTTTTAGTGGGTTTGGTGGGGACTTTTGATTTGGAGGTGGTGGCTGTGGGTTCCAGCTGCGTGGGTTTTCGCAGCTTGGCAGCCAGTTTGAGTGAGTGGTCAGAGTTGTGCCGGGAGTATACTTCAGGCAAAATAGCCATAGTAGGGACTCCCAGGCCAACAAGTCCCTCAGCTTGAAGCTGGTTTGTAATTATGGCCATTATGAACCACGGATATAATATCCAACGGTTAGCAGTTAGTTTTGAGCCATATCCTTGAGCTCTGAAAATATTATGCTGAAAAATTTAAAGGCTGTTGCTCAAGAATAGAATACATTACCTGCTGCCACTTTGTAGACATTTGATCCCAAGACGAAGTCTTAGGAGCCAAACAGACATTTACCATGTGGAAGATTAGACGTTCAGCGTCATGGAAATGTTTCTTCAATATAGTGGAGGCACTAAGGTTGCCCTGATATCCATGGTGGGCAAAGGATAAATCAGTTGTGCCCTTTTGATATCCAGCAGGAGAAATGGCATCATCCAGATGTAGAGTTTGACGAAGTATTTCGGGAGTGATGACCACTTCTTGGTTGTTGACGACCGACCGGAGAGACGCTGTGTTGTTCTCCCCAGTGGTGAGGGTGACGTTCATCCAAAACTGTTTGAGGGATTCGGCATGAAGGATTGGATTGAGAAGAAATGCCGTTGTGTATTGTGACTGGACCATAAGATCGATAGCAGTATCGAACTTAGCCCAGAATGGCGATTTGGTGAGGTAAGCTACACAGTTGTGTCGCGGTTTGATTTGCATGGACGCCATTTGGAAGAGAGAAGTTTTGGAGAGATGAACGTTAGGTTTGAAGAAGATGAGGCTTTGAAGGATTAGGTCAGGGATATTTATAGGGTACGGGTTAGAAAACGACTGAAGGATTTGGTGTTAGTCATCAGTAGTTTTAAACGACTGTTGACATGGTATTACCCTTTCAGACGTTGAAACAGCTGAAGTCGTGGTGTTAGGCATCAGTAGTTACAAAACTACTGAAGACCATGGTTTTGACTTCAGATGATGAAACAACTGAGGACTTGGTGTTTGTCATCAGTAGTTGTGAAACTACTGAAGACAGTGGTTTTGTCATCAGTTGTTGTAAACAGCTGAGGACTTGGTATTAGTCATCAGTAGTTATAAAAACTACTGAAGACATGGTTTTGCTTCAGTTGTTTAGAATGAAACAACAGTTGTAGAAACAACTGAAGAGAAAGTTCTCTTCAGTAGTTTTCGTCAATTCATAGCCTTTCAGCTGTTTCATACTGTCCTCAACACTTACGCATCAGACTTTGCATCTGCTTTTCAGGTGTTTCATAGGACGTCAGTACTTATCTGTTTGTACTGATTTCAGTAGTTGTAACTACATCAGTAGTTGTAACTACATCAGTAGTTTGGAACAGATAAAGTACTTCAGTACTTGTGAGGCATTTAGCCATCAGTAGTTATAAAAACTACTTAAGGTGAAAGGACTCATCAGTACTTATATGTGACATGGTTACTAATGATCATCAGTATTTATTTACTGAGATCATCAGTAATTATCACTTATTCTAGCTACAGCATACCAAGCTTAACACTAGGTTTTAGAAAGTTGAACTATCCACAGGCTTAGTAAAAAAATGACTGCAAGCTCATGAGCACTAGGCACAAACTTAGGATCAATCAGACCTTTTTCAAAATCTGATCACTTTGTTTGGTCCTAGAGTGCTGGACAGGGTTCTTGATAAAGCACAGAACTGAGCATTATCCATTAATAATGTAGTCTTAGTCTCATGCAGAAAAACCCTGAATTGATCATAAGGAGCAGTTAGGTTTTGAATCCCAAACCTTTTGGTATTGGGTCTGGTTTTTATTAACAGATTTAACCATAACTTGTCTCTCATGATTAACAGCTGAAGAAGAAGATGCTGCTGAGATGGATTCCTTGGATTTGGACTTGGAATGCCTTCTCAGTGGTTTGATCACATTTGCATCTAGTTGGTTAATTTTCCCCAACAAATGCTGAACTATCATAACAAGTTGTGTCTGATTTGTTGCCAAAGCTTTCACTCTTGTGACATATTAGTACTTGTGTTTGATGAGTTCCTGTGATCCACCATTTCCTTTTGAGCAACCTTAGCTGTTGCCTGTTTAACCCCTTCCTTTTTGGATTTCCTTATGGACTTAAGGGTTACAGGATTTGATGTTGCTGATACAAATGTGGTCTCAAACTCAGTTTTCATTTTTACCATTTTCTCTTTAATTTCTTCTTTATGTTTGAGTTTGGAACCTCTTTTGTACCAGCAATCATCTGTAAGATGATTGAACAAACCACATACTTCACATGGTTTCTTCTTCATCTTAGGTTGATCATCAACTAAAGAGGGTGAAGAAACTGAAGACTTGTTCTTCAGTGCTTTGGAAGCATTGTTTGCTTTCTTGACTACCTCTTTAGTAGTCTTCAAACTCTTTCTACTGACAGTTTTCTTCTCTTCAGTACTGGCAGTAGTTGGAGTTTGAACTTCAGGTGTAAAATCCTGCTCTCTAGTCCTTTCAGGACTTTCAGGATTAACTCCTGAGTTGATCAACTCATGGATCATGTGAGTGTCAGCAGTGGAACCATCAACATCAGCTGATAGGTACTGAGAGGGCTTGGTGCTGACTTCTACTTCTGATTGTGCTGTATCAGAAAGTAGATCACATGATGAGATGGATTGGTTATTACTCTCACCATCAGATTCTACCTCTGCTCTGGGAGTAAAATCTGTAGGTGGAGCAGTGTGATTGTAACCAATGCCAAACTTCACATTGGAAGCAGATTGCTTACTAAGAAGCATTTCAAAACTTTGCATGATTGTACCCATCTATCACACTCTACCTGGGTAACTGCAAGGGTTTCTTTGAGATCTTTATACTTCTCTAGAAGTATCTCTTCCCTATCCTTATCTTCAGTTATTTGGCATTTAAGTTTGTAAATCTCATCATTCTTATCATTAAGCACAGACTCAAATTCAGCTTTGCTTTTGAAAATTATTTGTTCTAGCTCAATGTTCTTATTGATTAAAGCTACATTTGCTTCTCTAATAGATGCAAATGCTGCAATGCATGGTTCAGAATATAATTTGGCTTTTGCCTCAGAGGATACCTGTGATACCTTTGATGTAGAGGCATTAGTGGATGAAGTATCAGCAGAATCCAAAGCCATAAGAGCTAGATTTCCAAAGGGACTTTCACCACCATGTTGACCACACCTGAGAACAGTTGTTCATGACCAGACAAGTCATCTGGTAAACTGCTCCAGTCAACAACTCCTGGGGTGAAGAAGCTGTGTTGTTGAGGTTGAGTTTGTTGATGAGATTGGGAAGGTTGTGGTTCAGGCAATGCTTGTGGTTGTTGTGCAATTGGAGCTTGAACAGGATTTGGTTGAGGCATATAATAGCAGGGATAAGGATATGACATTTGACCCTGGGGAACAAAGTATGCAGGAGATCTAGGATGTGAATGATGACCAGAACCAACAGATGTTGCCCTCTGTTTTGTGGACTAGTACTAGGAAAAGTCACAAAGGGTGCAGAAGAGTTAGATCCAATTGATCTACACTCTCTTGCAAAGTGTCCCAGCCTTTGGCATTTGTGACACCTCAACTTACTCTTGTCAAAACCAACTTTGGTTTTGCCAGAGAGTCCAGGAAATTTCCTGCCAGTTCTCTTATAGAACTTCTGAGATCTGATATTAATCAATGCCATTTGGCTCAGAATATCCATCTCTTCTAGATCATCATCAGCTATTCCTTTCAGATCATCCATAATGAAGCATAGATTGTCACTATTACTGCCAGAATGACTCTCAATACCAACAAATGCATGATCATAACTATTTGAAGAGAAATCTATATGCTCATCATAATTGATTTCAGATGAAGCATATTCTGACTCATGACCAACCAAGGCAGTGTTGCCTAGTACAAAGTCATCAGTGAGCTTTCCTGAAGATGACAGTTTCCTTTCTGCTCTATCTCTCTTTCAAATGTAAGCAGTTTCCCATGAAGTTGGGTGAGAGATAGGCCATCCAGATTTGCACTAGAGCGTAGGACAATAGTGTATGTGTCCCATCTCTCAGGCAGTGATCTGAGGAACCTGTTGTTCATCTGGCTATTGGTGTATTCCTGTTTCACCATTTTCAGCTCAGATATCAAACAGGAAAAGCGCTCAAACTGTTGAGTCAGTGTCTCACCCTTTCTATGAGAGAATGTCTCATATTGTTGGGCAAGGATTTCTCTGTTGTTTGCTAAGACCTCATCTGTGCCACCGAATTGTTCCTTCAAGGCATTCCAGAGATCATGAGCAGTTTCATGATGCATAAGCCCTGAATAGATTTCATTAGGCAGTGCCATGGCCAGAATTCCATGGGCTTTAGCATCAATCTCAATAGTTTCTGATCTTCATCAGAGTATAGTTCCTTCTTCTTCGGAACCATTTGATTGGTTTCGGATTGTTCACCATAGGCTTATGTGGTCCATGTACCACAGATGTCCAAAACCTGAACTGTTAACAGACAGGTGATGAAGCATTCTTCGTTGCCATATGTTATACTCGGTCCTAACCGGCATCGGAGGCTTGGTTGAGGAACCGGTATTGTGAGGATCATTAGAAGGATTCGTCATCTCAGATTCAATCAAATTGGATTAAGCTAAAACAGATTCAGAACAAAACGCAACAACCAATTGAACCAAAAGAGATCTCAAAGTAAATGAATGAAAGCGACATAAATTCAATAATCTATAACCAGTTCTTGCGAATACGCTAATTCAATCAAACATAGATATCAATTAGCAGTTTCAATGATCAATTGTTAGATCGATCAATGATTAACCAGCTCTAATACCACTTGTTAGGATCAGTGATCTATGTTTGATTGATTAGAGAGTATAGCAGCGAAATCGAACAATGAATTAGCCAATTCACAAGAACGAAACGATATTCAATGAAGAACAAAGACGGTTATAGAGAGAGAATTTCTGCAAATATATTTCATTCAATATTCGCTTTCGTGGTAACAGAATGTCACACTTACAATTAGGTCGACACCTCTTATATAAGAGATGTGACGTCTACTGATGTCACTTGATAGTGACATCTAACAGATTTATTACAACTGAAACACAACTACTGAAGATGTCAAAACAACTGACATCTCCTTACAAAAAATGCTAAGTGTTATCAGTGTTATAACTACTGAAAAACATAAAACTACTGAAACTACAACGACTGAAGAACAAGCTCTTCAGTCGTTTTACAAAACTACTGAAAGTAGAAACATAAAACTACTGATATCACAACTACTGAAGAAGTACTCTTCAGCTGTTGTGACAAACTACTGAAACTTCAGTACTTGATCTTCAGACTTGAACTTCAGATGTTTCATCAGCTGATGACTTCAGTAGATATCATCAGCTGATGTCTTTAGTCTTTGTCTTCAGACTTTGTACATCAGTTGTTGATCTTCAGCACTTGTAAACTCTTCAGCTGTTGTACTTCAGTACTTTGGTCTTCAGCTTCAGCACTTGTGTTCTTCAGCTGTTCAGCTTCAGTACTTGTGTTCTTCAGCTGTTGTACTTCAGCACTTTAGTTCTTCAGCTGTTGAAGTCTTCAGCACTAGATCTTCAGCTGTTGAAGTCTTCAGTACTTGTCAAACGCTGATGAAGCTTTCAGCAGTTGTTGTGATATCATGTGGGACTTAGAGGTTTTCTGATCTTGGCTCATTGGTTCTTTTGGTCCAACAAGGCGCATGGGGAACACTTAGGCGCATGGGCAACTTTTAGGTACATTGGCACTATTGAGGCGCATGGGCAACACTTAGTCAATTCTGGACATATTCTAGGCGTATTAGCACTACGCAGGCGCATGGGGATCCTGGGCGTCTGGACACTTAGCAAATTTTAACCTATTTCTAGGCGCATGAACTCTATTTGGGTGCATGGGACACTTAGGTAATTATTTCTGCTGGGCACATGAGCCACTATTTAGGCGCATAGGTAGTCTTAAATCATTCTTAACATCATATCATAGTTTAGTCCCCAATCATCATCTAACATGTTCTACCTTAAATCATACATTCTAAGCCATACAAACCATACATAACATCATCATATACATAATACACCCAAATCAAACCCCACCCACAACACATTCATACCATACATACGGGTGAAACCCATTTTTATAAAAACATTCTACATGCATTTCCGGCCACAAATCCATTTAAAACAAGTAAAAAGGGGATTTAAAACTCACCTTAGTAGTATTTGTTATGAGTTCTTCAAAACCCGTTTGCAATTAAGTTCAACCACCTAGAAACCCACCAAATACACACCTAAACACCCAAAAACACACATAGGCATATAATCGAGGCTAAGGCCAGTTAAGAACATCATAAACACATGAATTATTACCTTGAATTCAACTTTCTATTCTTGTTCATCAAAAACCTGAAAGCTATCTTTGCTTCTTTCTCTCTCTACAATTGGCAGAAAAGTGAAAAGTGGCATGGCATGGCATGGGCGGCCATGCTACTTTTGTACAGAATTATAATAAATTTTGTACTTTGCACACTTTCAACCTTGCAACTTAGGTTTTATAGCCCTTTCTTCTTTTCTTTCACTTTTATTCTTTCTTTCTTTGACTTTTAAAAATAACCTAGTGTTACACGACTAGACCTCTCATCCTCTTAGAGTTAAGATGATCTTCTTTCAATGTTTCATCTTGAAACTTCTTGACCTGTTTCAAAATATCAGAGATCATAATAAACTGATAGGCTTTCACCCATATTGGTTCAGGTCTCTCTTTTCAACCGAGGGCATCTGCCACCACATTGGCCTTGCCCGGGTGGTAATGGATCTCACAATCATAATCCTTTATGAGCTCTAACCACCACCTTTGCCACATATCCGGATCCTTTTGCTCAAAGAAGTACTTCAAGCTCTTGTGGTCCGTGAAGATATTGCAATTCGTCCCATACAGGTAGTGCCTCCAAATTTTTAAGGCAAAGACCACTGTTGCTACTTCCAAGTCATGAGTAGGATAATTGACCTCATGAACATTCAATTGTCGGGATGCCTAAGCTATAAACTTTCCTCGATGCATCAGTACGCAACCCAACCCCGTGTAAGAAGCATCTGAATAAACCACTAAATCTTTGCTTGCATCAGACAATGGCAAGACCAGAGTCTAAGTCAACCTTGCTTTTAGCTCTTTAGAGCCCTTCTCTTGATCTTGACCCCAAACAAATTTCACATCCTTATGGGTCAACTTAGGCAACAGAGAAGCTATCTTAGAAAAGTCTTGAATGAATCTCCTATAATAGGTTGACAAACCCAAGAAACTATGAATCTTGGATGGCGTCTTTGTAGACTTCCATTGCATCACCGCGTCCACCTTCACCGGGTCCACCATAATCCCCTCGGGATTCACCACATGACCCATAAACAGAACTTTGTGTAACCAAAATGCGCACTTGGAGAACTTGGCATACAACTTTGTGTGACCGGCATGCTCCCCCTCGCTCTTTGCATAAATCAAGATATTATCAATAAACATAATCACTAATTTATCCAACATTGTCCAACAAACTCGATTCATCAGGTCCATAAAAGGACATAATGAGGAACTTGTAGTGTTCGTAACGCGTGCGAAAAGTTGTTTTAGGAATATCTTGCTCCTTCACCTTCAACTGATGGTAACCAGATCGAAGGTCTATCCTTGACAACCAACTGGCACCTAAGAGCTGATCAAATAGATCATCAGTTCTCGGTAGTGGATACTAATCATTCAGGATTAGCTTGTTCAGCTCGCGGTAGTCTACGTACATCCTCATGCTACCGTCCTTCTTCTTCACAAATAGGACCAAAGCACCCCATGAAGTGATACTCGGTCTAACGAACCCCTTATCAAGAAACTCCTACACTTGCTCCATCAGTTCCATCATCTCGGTCAGAGCCAACTGATACAATGCCTTGGCAACAGGTTGGGCACCCAATATCAAATCAATATGAACTCGATCTCGTGGTTCGGTCGCACACCTGGTAAGTCTTCTGGAAACACATCCAGAAAGTCAAACACAACCGCTACATCTGACCGTTTTGGTTTTGGCGTATCCACATCCTTTACGTAGGCCGAGTAGGCACTACATCCACGCGTTATGCACTTTCTTGTCACTGTCATCGAAATCGCTTTCGGGATCGTAGTGACTCGATCACCATAAACCGCCACCGAACTCTCGTCAGGCGTTGTCAACAGAATCATTTTCTTGTGGTACACAATATTTGCCTCATAGTCCGTAACCAATAATTCCTCGAACTACATCAAACCCGCCTAAGGTCATTAAGAATAGTCTAACAGCAAACTTTTGACCTTCTAGTTCTATGTCACACCCTCATATCAAGTCAACAATCCTGGTAGACTTACCTATGGTAGTTTCTACATCGAAGGGCTTATCAATTCTTTTACTCCTAATGGGTAACTTAGCACAAAAAGCAACAAAAAGTAAACTCTTACCAGCACCAAAATCAAATAACACAGAAGCAAAATGTTGTTTACTTGAAACGTACCTAACACAATATCGTGGTTCGTCCTAACCTCCTCCCTTTCCATCGTGAAGGCTCTACGCCCGCCTTCGGCCCTTAAGTTCAGTCGTTTTCCTTGCCCCAGAACTCTCATCCCTCGGCTTCTTATAGTCTTTACTTATGTGACCCTTTCCTGCACAGTTATAACACCTCTTCACCCCACACTTTCTTGTCAGATGACCGGACTTCCCACATTTGAAGTAGAGGTTTGATCCCCACCTATACTCTCCTGTATGCTTCTACATAAAATTACCACAACTTTTCACCCCCACACTAGATGCGACCACAAGCCGATCATCCACCGTGGCAGCCTTGTTGTTTGGAGTGAAACTCTCATGTTCACCCTGCTTTTTGTTCCAATTCTAGCTATCGCTACCCTTCTTGTTTACTTTAATCACAGTCGTCTCCTTTACTGCCCTAATTACCTCAGTCACCATAGATGTCAAAATCGTCTGCATGACCTGTTGAACTCCCTCAACAACAACATCTTTCAATGTTGTCCTCAGATTAGCACTACTATAACCGCCTTCTGGGTGATGGATCTCGGGCTCTCCAAGTGCCATTTCAGCAGCCCTAGCCATGCTTCTTGTGACACACGGTCCAACACCACGTCCACCACAACCTTCACCTCACGAAACCTTCGAAGATCTACCTCCAACATTCCTTTAACCTGCTATAAGTTTCAAACACCAACACGGTCATTCAAGGTAATAACTCGGTTTATGTCAAGTATAGTAAGTCCCAAATTATAATGGCTAGTTATGATTAGCCACTTACTTTACTCTTCATACCCAAGCATTTCCTATCTTGACTACATCAGTATCTAAATCTACTAAAGACACAGAAATCACATAACATGTGCACGTAATACCTGTTATCCTTAAGAAAATACCTGATGGCACGTAGCTACTCAGACTGGCATCCGTTCCCTTTGTCCTATTTTTAGTTTAAGTTTTAGTTTCTTCTGAAAATTTTAACCCATTCTCACTTAAACTTTATGCAGGATCGGTTCTTGTCACTTAACACTTCGGTTTTCTCTCAAACTCACTTATACTACACTCAGATCAGATAATGCAGAGTCTCTCTTAAGAGTTGATAATAATATAATAAGTAAAAATGAAAACAAAAAGATAATTTTTAAGGTACTTGCATATATTTCTTCTTACTCAAAAGTATTACAAGACTCTTACAAGCATATCACATGAGTTACAATGAGAAATTATATATAATACTACCTACAGCCGGATATACTTTGATGCCAGTTGGAATCCTCTAACTAAAGAATTTCTTATCTATAGATTAAGGTATCTTTGATCATTTCTTATCTAAGATATGGTAGTCATGACATGTACTTGACTTACCTATTTTCACCAACTAAAGTTGACAACTATACCAACTAATAAAGGTGAATAGTGGAATAAAGTATGGTTAACTACATGCTTTTGAGAAAACACCATGTAGTGTATCAGAGCTCTATAGTGGAGTATCAGAGACACCATACTTATGTCCACTGGTTCAAAATAGTGTCTTCCGAAGGGTAGTTGACTTCGAAAGAACAAGTTCTTCCCAAGCCACTTATACTTCGTAAGAGGCTACTTCTTCCAAGGCTTGAGGACTTCTTCTTTTTTTCATACTTTGGAAGTTGACTTCTGATCTTTTCATCTCAGACTTGATCTTTGGAAGTGAACACTTTGACTTCTAAAGTAGAATTTATCTTTGGAAGTTAATCTTGCACTTTGTCTTCGAAACAACTTTATTTCCTTCGGAAGTTCAACACTTAGCTTTGAACATCTTTTATTAGATGCACTAAAATAGTCTAAGTATTTGGTTTGGTTGCACCAGCCTTCTTCTTAATCCAACAAACTCCCCTTAGGCTGATGCTACCAAAACCTCACTTGTTTCTGCTTCTAAAAACTTTTAGCACCATGGAAAGTAGATATTTATCTGTTTCTTTGTTCTTCCCAGAAGTGGTTCTAGGAAGCTTGTACAAATCATTAGTTGTCAGGAGATCCAGTCTGTCACTCTGAAAGATATGCACCCTCTATTGGGTCCCTCTGAAAAGAGTTAGTTGAAGGGAGATGTAGTCATACTCCCATCTAACTATGGGTTCCAATTCAGGGCCTTCCACTATCTGTAGAAAGGCTACGCCTTTGGTTGTTGAACTTTCCTTGTCTTTCTTCTCTCCTAGTTTCAAAAGCCATAGGATCGTATCATTATTATGGGGAGATAGTTCTTGAAGAGAGAAACCTTTCGAGGTTAGGAAAGATATCCTTTCCCTCCTAAGCTGTAGATTAGCTTCCCTCTTTTCTCTTTCTCTTTCCTCCTATAAGGCCAATCATGTTGCTTCCTTCTATTGTTCATTCTGCAGCCTGGTTGCTTTTTCTAGCTCTACAAACTCATGTAATGGTAGAAGGATTATGTCTTCATTGGCAGCTCCAAGCTTGATGAGCCTGTCAATGATCTCTACCCTCTTTTTATTGTTGACTACCTCCTGGTTTGCTGCAACTTCTTTGGAACTACCGGCTAACAACTTCCTAGTTGGAAGTATACCTTTTCTTTTAAGCTTTTCAATCCTCTCCTCCTCCGGAAGCTCTTCCGTAATCATTTTCTTCTTTCCTTTATCATCTTTGGAAGTGCTTGACTTTGGTGGTTCTTGGATAGAGGGTTCATATTGTAAGAGAGGTAATGAATGTGTATGAGCTAGGGGTCGGTTGAAAAATTCCTCACTATTTACTTCAGATGCCAGCTCTAGAATTTCATCTATGATGATTAGATCCTTGGACAAGGAGAACAATCCTTCCACAGCTTCCATTTCAGCTTCGGAAGACTCAGCTTGTTTTTCCAAGGCTTTCACTTCAGCTTTGAATTGAATATCAAGTTCCATTTGGACCTCAGGTTGACCAACTTATTTCACAATGGTAGAAGGTGCACTTAACCTCTGAAGATCTTCGGATCCAAAGTACATCATAGCCGCATTAGGGCTAGGCTGATCTAGAGAATATCTCAATAGGAACTTGGAGAAGAGCATATAGAGATATCTAAGCATTCTTAGGTCTATCTCAATAGGAACTTGGAGAAGAGCATATAGAGATATCTAAGCATTCTTAGGTCTATTTGTATTACAACTTGGGATGGCTCAGGAAAGATTGTTGCAATGGGAGCCGAATATCTTGAAGTTGAAGTTTGGCTCAGTGGTTCCTCAGTTGTTTGTCTCTGAACACTCTCCCCCTTTTTGGTAGCATCACCTTGAGAGCTAGATGAGCTGGAGGAAGAAGTCAAGGATACCTGTATGGGTGCATTCCTAACAAATCTCTCAATCTATTTCTCAGCTAGTTGATCCTTGAGACTGTCAATCTTAAGTTGCTAAGTGGCGGACCTATCCTCTAAAGTCCTAACCTTGGATTCAAGATTTGAGACTTTAAAAAGTAGGCTTGAATGGTGAGTTGCAGACTTCCCTCATCTTCTTTTAAAGAATCATAGGGAGATGAGGTAACATACCTTGTATATTCATCCTCACCACCAGATGTGGTTTCGTGGCACCACGGTTTCCCTTGATTAATGATGTCTCTTTTCGAGTCATCAAAAGGCATGGTTGCCACATATTCAGTCTTAGAATTGTTACCACTATCCGGAAGGTCCATTGAGCCACCTTCTATAGTGGCAGCTGGATCTACATGAGTCCCCTCCACATCAGTGGAACTCACCTCAGTAAAGGCTTGCGGATGGGGGCTAGAGATAAGAGGTCTTTCTACGCTCTGTTGATCTTTGAGAGAGTGTTGTAGATCAACATCATTGTCATGAAAAGACCTAATATCTTCATCAGTTTTGAAGAGAAGGCCAGTAAAGATAGAGAGGTTAAACCTAATGACCCGGACCTTAATCAATGTCTACAGTCATTGAGCCTATGGTGGGGCTGTCCCTTTTTGGCTGCTCAGAGGAGTATAGATGCTCACCCTTAGGGTTTTTAGTTTGGTTTTGGGCTCATGGGTCTGAGACTGAGTAGAATCAATACCCATATTAAGGTCAAATGTGAAGGATGGTGAGACCTCAAACTAAATTGAAGCCTATTGTTCCACTCTAGTCCTTTTGGATTGACCAGGAGGAGCTTGTTCAATCAGAGAATATTGAACAAGGGTTCGTTTGAGGCATCTTTGATAAGTGATAGTGATGGGAGGAGAAGGTAGGTTTGGCAATATGAGGTCAGTTGCTGGTGTGGGTTCATCACCTGTGAGGTTAACATGGATGTAACCGAGAGCTATTTGCTCAGTCATACTTAGAAGCAGAGCAGTGTATCTTCTAGTGAAATTAGTGGACACTTTCTTCAAAGTCTTGAAGATGGTCGGCCTCATTTGAGGGACAATTAGAGCAGTTGCACACACAAGCTGACTCTGGTCCAACTCATAGTTGATTATGTGTTGGAGAAATCTAGGATACATGAAGAATGTTTCGTGTTGGAGATTTCCCATTAGATTGGTCAACATAAATCTTGAATAGTTGAATCTAAGGCTTCTCACAAATCCATGAACTAGGCACCCTAGTTCGTATGGAATTCGATCCCATCCCCCAAATTTGTTGGACAGGCAATGAAGAACGACATGCAGCAGGAACTTCCAGTTGTATGAGAAGTTGAACTTGTAGATTGTGGACCTGCTGATGTCTCCACCATATCCCATTTGGATGTAGGTGTTGTCCGAATCTGCTTTAGGGAACTTTGTGGGGTCACCCTCATCATGAAGCTCAAGATGCTCCCTGATGTGTTGTTGAGTAATGACCAACTCCTGGCCACAAATGCTCAATCTTATTACACAAACCGTATTTAGGGTTTCATTCTGACCATTTTCCCAAAATTCAGCCATATGATTGGAATACACAGTAGGATTTACAGTCAGGGTTGTGTAATAAGATGATTGGATAGAAACGAGATGATCTCAGAGAAGTCAGCACCTCTTGAGGAATCAAGAAGTATGAATTGATTATGCAGAGGGTTAAGTGCCATTTATGAAAGGTGAAAGTAGATGAGTTTGGATTTGGGTAAATTCAGAATGAAGAAAGCTTTTAGGGTAGTAAAATGTGGTAAGAAGATGAAAATGAATAGTCAGGATTATTTGAAAGAGTGTCAAATGGCGGTAGAAGGGGTTTGGATAAGATGATGTGATGTTTTAGTGGGAGATGTGACAGGGGCGGTAAGGTTTTAGTTCAGTTAAATAATCCAACATCATTAACAAAATCTTTACTTTTTACAGTGTGGGGCCCAAAAGATTTCCTTTACACAGTAAAGTCTTTCTTCCAAGTATAAACTACTTCTGAAGGTAATTTTTCTTCCGATGGCATATTTACTTCTGAAGGTAGAATCCTATTTCTGAGAGTAAAGACTAATGTTCGAATGGAGAGTTTTATAAACTTCAGAAGTAGATCTAATATGTAATCAATCGCTTCTTCCAAGACTAAAATCTCTTTCGAGAACAAAATTATCCTTGGAGGAATTTTGCTTCAGAAGATATGTAAAACATCTTCCGAGGGTTAATCAATATGCTTTGTCTTGGGGTGCTTCACAGGATTTTCAGTGATGGAGATAGTACTATTTTTGTCAATGTGGATTGGAGTGCTCATAAAGTTGAATCCATAGTCTAACATATGGTTTTGAATCTATGACAATTGAGCACAGAAACTTGCAGCAGTAATGTATTCAGCTTCAGCAGTTGATGTAGAGACACAAGATTGTTTCTTGCACTGCCATAAGATGATCCTTCCACCAAGAAATTCACATCCACGTGATGTTGATTTCTTGTTAATGTCCCAGCCACCGTAGTCACTGTCAGAGTATCCATAGAGATTAAAATCGTTGTTCCTAGGATACCAGAGACCTAATTTAGGTGCTCCTTTGAGGTATCTGAGGATTCTCTTAGTAGCAACTAGGAGAGACACCTTTGGAGCAGCCTGATATCTTGCACAAATGCAAGATGTGAACATGATATTAGGTCTACTTACTCTGAGATACATCAGAGAACCAATAATTGCCCTATACTGATGTTGATCAGTATCCTCAGCCTCAAAATCAGGACATAGATTATGGTTTGTAGGTATGGGTGTCTTGGCTGTCGTGCAATCTTTCATGTCAAATATAACTAAGATGTCGTTGACATACATAGATTGATTGATGAAGAACCCTTCCTTTATTTGCTTTACCTGAATTCCAAGGAATATGTCCATTTTTCCCATGGAACTCATCTCAAACTTCTTCTTCATGATACTTTCAAAGTCTTTACACATTTGGTCATTTGAGGAACCAAATATGATGTCATCAACATAGACTTGAACAAGCAAGTTGTCCTTTCCAGACTTCCTTATGAAAAGAGTCTTATCAAAGGTACCTCTAGTGTAACCATTCTTCAGAAGAAACCAACACAAAGTCTCATACCACAGCCTAGGTGCTTGGTGCAACAATAGAGAGCTTTATCCAATTTGCACATATAGTTGGGGTGTTATGGATCTTCAAATCCTGGATGCTAGCACACGTAGACTACCCTATATATATCCCTATATAAAAAGGCACACTTGACATCAAGTTGGTAGACAGTGAAATTCTTGAATGCTGCATAAGCAAGGAAGATCCTAATTACCTCAACCCTTGTAACAGGTGCAAAGAAATTAGTATAATCAATTCCCTCCTCTTGAGTGTATCCTTGAACCAACAGTCTTTCCTTGTTCTTGATAATCAAGCCTCTGTCATCTCTCCTGTTTCTTAAAACCCATTTTGTGCGTATAGGTACTTTACCAGATGGTAGCGGACATAGATTCCAAACCTTTTGTCTCTTGAATTGAAGCAGCTCTCTTGCATCGATTCAACCCAGCTACTATTTTTAAGGCATCTTCTACCTTCTTGGTTCCAACTGGGATAAGAAGCATGAGTACAAACAGATACTTCCATGATGAGTCCGTCCTTTTGTTCTCACACCTTCACAGACATCCCCTATGATGTTCTCAACTAGAAGAGTGTTGTGAATTCTTAGTTGAGGATCACTTCCAATTGCAAAGATAAATCCAAATTGGACATATTTATCTCAGGGGCTAGAACACTTTGTCCAGTTGCTATTTCAAACTCATTCAATGAGGACTAATTGAATGAATGAGAAACATCATCATTTGTTGGCTGTGAAGTAGCATTTATAGTTGCCAGTTCCTTCAAGATGCTACTTTCATCAGCTTGATGTTATGCAGCGTCACCTGAAGAAGTTTAAGGGTCAATAGGTGAATCACTAGTTGAAGCTCCACTATCCCTCGAGATACTTATACTATTAGATCTAGCAATAGTGGAAGCTTGATTTGTTGTATCTCTTGGAGAACTTGGAATAGGTCTGGGTAACTCAAATAATTTGTTATCTTCAAAACTTCCTTGAGTACCTGTTCAAGCTGAAACATTCTCACAAGATGGTTTAGAATAGTTTGGAAACAATTCTATGTCAAAAATATGATCCGGGCCATTCCCCCTAATAGAAGGAGTGTGCTCGTTTACAACAATATTGGATGATTCCTCAAATTTTTGATTCTTGATGTTCTAAACTCTATAAGCTTTACAGCTAGAGGAATATCCAACAAAGATAGCATCATCCGACTCTTCAGCAAATTTTGCCAAATGTCCTTTGTGGTCAAGTATGGTACACCTGCAGCCAAAGAACCTAAAAAAGCCAATGAATGGTGGCCTCTTGTTCCATAGCTCATAAGGGGTTTTTCCATGTGGCTTAACTAGAAGAACCCTGTTCTGCACATAACATGCGGTGGTGATTGCCTCTGCCCAGAATGTTAGAGGTAGTTTGGAAATAGCTAACATAGTTCGAGCAACCTCAATAAGAGTCATGTTCCTCCTCTCAGCAACACTGTTTTGTTGAGGAGTTCTGGGAGCACTATATTGTCCCGCAATCCATTTTGAGTTACAGAATGAGTCAAGAATGAGGTTCTTAAACTCAGTCCCTGGTCACTTCTAATTATCTTAACCTTGTGGTCAATTTGATTTTCTATTTTAAGAATAAAAGGTTTTAAAGTTTCAGCAGTTTCATCTTTAGATCTTAAAAAGAATACCCATGTAAATCCTGTAAAATCATCAACAATCACAAGGCAGTATGATTTCCTTCCAATACTCATTATACTTGTGGGACCAAATAGATCCATGTGAAATAAGTGTAATGGAGTGGTGATGGAGTTAACAACTTTTGATTTGTGAGATGCCCTCTATTGCTTCCCTTTTAGGCATGCAACATAGTTATCTTTGTAGAAAAATTCCTTTTTATGCAAACCATGTACCAAGAATTTTTAGCCAATTTATTCAGTGTGGTAAAATTTACATGACACATTCGTTTATGCCATAGTGTTGACTTATCACCATCAGCTTTGGAAGAAAACATGATACTTCACCCATTAGGGAAGCATTGTTCATATTAAGCTTGTACATATCCCCTTTCCTGGGAGATCTAAGAAGCACCAATTCCGGAGGAATTGTCATCCCTGGTTTGTGGATAATGTACTCATCTTCTGTGAAGAGCATTTGATGCTTTTGATCACCAAACTAAGAAACACTTAACATATTGTGTTCAAGCTCTTTGACAAAGTGAACTTTGTCAACTTTTAACTTTTCGTTGGATATACTTCCTCTGCCAGGAATATATCCTCCGGTCTCACCTCCAAACTAGACAGGACCTCCATCATAATGTTGAAATTGTTGAAGGAGAGATTTGTTCCCTGTCATGCGTCTGGAGCATTCACTATCCGCAATCCAAATATTTTATTTTCGTCATATGGATGTCCCTGCACATAAGATGAGATGATTAATTTTTATTGGAAACCCAAGCCTTGTCGGTCTTGGGTTCTTCCAATGATAGTGACATAATTGAACCAAAGGTTAAGCATGGGGTTCGATGGATGTTTTTGAAGAAGAGGTTTGGGCTGCAACATCTTTCTTGATCTTCCAATCCATCTTTTGGTTGATCATTGAGGATGAGCTTTTTGAGGCTTTTGCAACATGGACTTCTTCGAAGCTTCTTTCTTTTCAGAAGAAGCCTTTACCACCTTTTTTTCAGAAGTAGTCTTTTTCTGGATGGTTTCAAGGGAACTCTTTTGTTCTTTTGATTTTTAACAGCTTTTGCTTCCGAAGCCATTTTCCCTTTGGAAGAAGGATTTTCTTCCGAAAGCAACCTTGCTTCAGAAAGCAGCTTTCCCTTTTTAACCATTTGAACTATTTGATAAGGTCCAAATGAGAAACCTTTCCTAACTCCTACTTTTTTAACATTATTTGCATAATGTGTGCTAGCAGGATTGTAATAACAATCTTTGGCCATGTGGTTTTGCAGACCATACATTATGAATGCAATGTTAGTCTTCAGGGAACCTAAGGATTATTGTTTCTTATTCTTTTTCTCTTTATCAGAAACCTTTCCCTTTAACTTCTGATCCTTTGGTAGGACAAGAGTGCTGGTATTACACCCTTTTCCTGAATCAGAGTTACCTACCACCTAGAATCCAACTAAGATGAATAAACCCTTTTGTTTTGGGTCAATCATTAGTTTGGACTCAGCCATTTTCTTGGCAGTTCTTTTTGTTGCTTTAGCTCTACTTCTTCTGGCTTTGGTGGTTAGGATTTGATCATCACTGGGAGAAGTGGGTTGATTTACCAGTTCCTTCCCTATGGTGGCCTCTATTATTGGATCATTCTTCAACTCAAGTGAAAATGGGTTAGTAGATGAGACCTCTTACTCTTCAGTACCACATCTAGGTTGTCTTATGGACTCATAAGAATGTGGTGGAGCAATTTTAGTGGTCCCCAACCATCTTTTGTTTTGCTAACAAATTTCGGAGTGGGAGAATGATGCAATAATAGCTTGGAAGTTTTGCTCAGAAATGGCATACTTTCTAGCTTGAGCCTCAGTAGTCACAAGCTGGGCTTGAGCCTTAGACAATTTGGATATCAAATCCTTTATTTGAGTCTCATAGTTTGTATGTTCGTGTTTTAACAAGGACATAATTTTCTCCACTCTTTAATTTTCCTTTGATAATCAGATTCAGCCCTTTTAAAATTAGTTTTGAAAACATTTAGAGACTCAATATCGGATTTAATCTCCATATTATAGTCCTGATACAGTTTAACCTTAGCAATACATGCAAGAGTATAGAGATATTTATATACCTTATTATCATCTGTTCCTGCCATGAGTGCTTGAGCAGGAGTCACATCCTATACTATACATCTCCAGTCAACTTCTTAAGCCATTGCAGCTGTCTCTGTTGACTTTCCAGTGAGCTTTGATGTAGAGGGATGTGTGGAGGCTTGTGGGGTTCCCAAATGTGACTTGGGATCCTTGCATTCCCTTGCAAAATGACCAAGTTTTTTATAGTTGTAAAATTTGGCCTTGGTCTTGTCAAACCCAATTTAGGTATTGGTTGGGTTCTGGGGAAATTGCCTTCCTGTCCTCTTAAAGAACTTCTTTGCTCTGTAGGTTAAAAGAGCCATTTGTTGGATTATGTCCACATATTCTACATCATCTAGACTGAAGCACCCTATTTTATCAAAACAATACTGAAAATCACTAGAGTGTCCACTTCCTGAGACAAAGGCATAGTTGTCCTGAAAGGAACTATGCTAAGACTATTGAGACCTTGGAGTCTCAAGAAATGTAATGTATGGTAAGAATGAGCAGAATGGCTACTAGGTGTATGTCAAGTACTGTTAAAGTTGTGTGGGTCCTGAGACATCAACAACCATCAAAGCATTGCTAGCAGGAAGACTCAGGGGTCTGCTTGTCTGATGGCCTCTCTTGCTTTCCATTTCCAAATGGTATCCATCAAGGATGCCATAGAGTTTGGTGATGGTGAGGGTGTTAAAAATTTTTGTGTCTTGATAGAGACACGGTAGAATGTCCTCTCATTAGGGAGTGCACTCATGAACTTTCTTGTGAGGTCTTTGAGTTCAGGAGTAATTCCCATAGACTGAAGGAAGAAATGAGGTCCATGTACCTAAAGTATTGCTGGCTGAGAGTCTCTCCAGCAATGTAGGTGAAGTTCTCAAACTTCTGCTTCAATGAGTCCTTCTTGGAGTCATTGGAGGTAGAGTACATTTGAGCAAGTGCATCAAACAGTTCTTTGGCTGACTTGCAATGCTTAAACCCCACCATAATGGAGTTGGGTATTGCAATCATAAGATTAATCATTGCATTGCTATCAATGTCTATCTTTTTCCGGTCCTTATCAGAGCAGTCTTCAACAGCTTTCTCTATCATGGTCCCGTTTCCACCAGGTGCAGCAACCTTGGGTTTATATGGGCCATTGACAATGGACTGCCACATCCTGCTGTTTTGATACCTGATGAAGCCTTCCATGCGTCTGCTCCATGACCTGAAGTTTTCAGGGGTAATGATAGGAGCTTTACTCATGGTTACCATCTCTACTTTAGACTTGTTGAGGGCCGTTTTGAGTGTGGTGTAAGGAGTAGTGAAAAAAGGTTGATTTGGATGGTAAGATCTCACAATCAAGAGCCTAAAAAGCTCTCATACCAATTGCAGGATTGATGTTTGTCACTTAACACTTGGTTTTTCTCTCAAACTCACTTATACTACACTCAGATCAGATGAAGCAAAGTTTCTATTAAGAGTTGATAATAATATAATAAGTAACATTAAACAAAAAAATATAATTTACAAGGCACTTGCATATATTTCTTCTCAATTCAAAAGTAGTACAAGACTCTTACAAGCATATTACATGAGTTACAATGAGAAACTTTATATAATACTATTCACAGCCGGATATACTTTGATACAAGCTAGAATCCTCTAACTAAAGCAAATACTACAAAGCTATATTTTAAGGTATCTTAGATAATGTCTTATCTAAGATATGGTAGTCATGACATGTCCATGACTTACCTTTTGTCACCGACTAAAGTTGGCAATTGTACTAACTAATAAAGGTGAACAGTGGAATAAAGTATGATTGTGACATCCGGTAATTTTCCGTTACCAAACTCCGTTAGTTCCGCAAAGTTTTGCATACACGTGTCGTGAGCACACACAAGTTGTCATTGAACGTTGGTGAGTTAATAATAATAATCTATGATAAACAATAATAATCTAATTAATAATGTTGACTATTATTTGTGATTATGTGGTTCATGATTTTATAGAATTTTAAATGTTTGCTTTATAAATTTTACGCGATAATGTGAGAACGTATAATGTATATTTCGTGTGTTATGTGACTTACTGTAAATGTCTAGGATTATTATTATTGGTTCATAATACTTTTGTTTGGTAGTTAAAAACTATTTAAAAAGTATTAGAAATATTGGTTTTTATAAAATACAAATCAAGGGGTTTCAATTGTAATTACCTTTAACTAAAAGTTACCATAATTTACCAAAAATCAATCCTAATCCCACCCCAAACCTCATAATTGGCTGCAACCCCTCTCCCCACCCTCTCTTTTGTGATTTTGATCAAGAAACAACAAGAACAAATCGATTTTGACCTAGTTCAAGCATTGCAAGGTGTTTTACAAGTCAAATTGTTGATTTCTACACATCTAAAGGTTAGTTTTAATTGGTTGTTCATAGTTTTTGATATAGATGAACCCTAATTTCGAAATTGATGATGATAATATGATACGTTAGCTAGGTTGTATGAATGCTAGATTATGTTGATTGTGCAAGAAATCTACGGTTTGATCATTTAGTTCATACATTTCCATAAGAGGAAACTTTTTGTTCTTGAAATTCATGATTTGATGAGGCTAAGATGTTATGCTTAGATTTTATTTGAATTGAATTGTGCAAGAAAATCCATTAAATTGTGATGTTGATCATGACTTAATAAAAGTAGAAACTTTTGTGTATAATGTTTGGGAATTTGGATGTTTTGGAGGTGATTAGCGTGTTAGAATGAATGTTATGAACTTGATTAGGTATACAATTGTTGAATTATGATTGAATTGGATGCTAGATCACCTTTGGGTATTACTTTCCCAAAAGGGAAACATTATATTTGTGGAACATTAGATATGATGAATTGGGCATGCTTGTGATGTTAAGATCATGTTAGAATGATTGTTGATGATGTTTGTTGTGATAGAATGTGTAATTAAGTTGTATGGATGCTTGGTTGATCGTGTAAGAGGTATAGGTTTTAATGATCATACATGATGATGGGTTATATTTAGTGATTAAGAGATCATGATTGGGTTTGGAATTGGTTGTCACTATGTATGCTAGTAATATGATTATGATTGTCATACACGCATACGAATCCGGGGCCTCTACTTAGTAGGATTGCAAGGTTTAGGGTGTGAGGTCGTGGGTGGCTTCACATTGCATGTAGTGCATCATTAGACTTCACATATGAATTGTTTGATGTGATGTATTTATATTGATTGAGCATGATGATTATTTGAGATTTGCATGAATGTATGATGATCTAGTGTGGTAAGATGACCTAGGTAGAACTTGGGTTGATGATGTGATGCACGTGGATATCTTACTTGATATTCATGTATGATAAGTTGATTTGCATGATTAAACAATGTTCTATCTAATACATCACCAACAGGTCAAACGGGTCAACTAGGTTAACCTAGGGTTGTTAAGTTTTTTGTGTACACGTGCTTATGTACTTGTGTGATCTGGGTAACTTTTGTAGGGTTGTATTTGCACCTATCACGAGTCTCTTTAGTCATTATCATTATACACCAAGTGAGTTCATGCCCCTCTATTTTATAAACCTTCTTATGGGGGAGGTAGCATACTTGTACTCAAACACTATTTTATTATTATAAGTTTTGTATGTTTTAACATAGTGTTTAATACCTTGAAAAGTCCTCACACCTTGGTATCGTTAATAATGGTAACTAGCGGAAAGTCTTGGGTAGTACTACTGGGTGTGACGAGCACCACCTGTGCGACTTGAGGTCAAACAGGTAAAATATTGTCCTAAACACAAACATCGTCACGACCTGGTAAGTCGTGACGGGGGGCATCAAAACGAAACACAATCAACTTCGATCGCAAAATCACTATGGTTATTACTTGTGAAGATAGACTAGCTATCTATTTCAATATACTTCTTATGCTATACAATTGATAATATTTATGTTAATTGCAAACTCTTGAACGCACCAACCATTGTGTTGACATTTTTAGTATGCTATTCTCAGGTCGTTCACTCTGCTTACCATTAGGTGCACAACACGGGTCCATCATGCATCCTACGACTTTATCTCATAGCTATATTTGTTTGTCTTTTATTTATGGGTTTTAAACAATAGGATGGCGCGTGTTTTGCAATATTATGCATTTTATTACTTTGGGTTTGTCTTATTTACAAAACGCTTCCGCATAGTTTTGAACGTTTCAATTTTGGTTGGTTTTGTTTTGAATGTGGCATATAGTATCGTTATGAGTAACTAGTGACTATAATCCGGGTTTGTTCACACGCCTCGTGGTAAAACTCCGCATGTGGATTTTGAGGGTGTGATAGATTGGTATCTGAGCCACTCCTGTGTCGTTTAGGGTGTGACAGATTGGTTATAGGGAACTAGGTTGCATCACACTAGTCTATAACTGCACACGGTTAGTTAGTTACTCGTTGCTTATCCTCTTATTGTATACTCCTTTGCATACACATCTCATACACTATAATATGACATCTTTATCGTCTTCATCCCCTGTTCGACACGCACCAGGAAAGGAACCCGAGGTTCCTATTCTTCCTTCATCGTCTATGAGTTATGGTTCTGGATCCCCATATTTATATCTAATGTGTACTTTCCGGATAAGTCAAAAATTGAGCGGGACATGGCTAATTCTAACAATTGGGACTGGTATCGCACTGCACTGATTAGGATGCTAGAAAGAAAATATGTTCCATGTACGATCTCTACCCTGACTAGAGACGCCATATTATACCCCTACCCTACACACCTCATATGACTATTGCGGCTTTAGTGGCCTCACATCATGAGGATATACTTCATATACATGAGCTGTAGAACTAGCTCGAGCCATGGTATGGCCAAGGGAGGGAGCTTGAGGAGGAACCAAAGGAACACTTGATGGTGTAGCGCTCTCATGGTGGAATTCTCAAGTCTAAATGCAAGGCCAAGACATGGCTAATGCTTCTCATTGACTGAGTTGAAAGCAATGATGTTCGAGGAATATTTTCCTTGTAATGAAGTTTAGAAACTAGAAGCTGAGAACCGGTAATTAAAGATGGAAGGATCTGACATCGAGGCTTACACCACTAGGTCTCATAAGATGGCGACATTCTATCCTAGTATGGTGACCTGCCAAGTCGATGAATTGAGCTCTACCTACGTGGTTTGGCGCCGGAGAAATGGTGATTGATGCAAATCTCCCTACTATTAACAAGTTATCCGAGTGACTCACAAGCTTACTAACCAAGCTGTGGAGTAAGGAAAGTTACCCATGTGGGCTGCGGTAGGAAGCGTGCTCGATAACAAACGTAACCGGGAAAATAATGCTAGCAAGAGATCGTCATTTGGCAATCAACCTCAGAAACATCAACCTCAACAGCGACATCAACATAGACGGTTTGATAACAATCACTACTTTAACCAATCATCTTCATCAATTCAAGACCAAGTGGATACGTGGGGAAATATCCAAGGTGCAATCGATGCAACTACCACCACGCTGGCAGGTGTGATTGTTTCCAATGCTAGCGTTATGGGAAGGTTGGACATGCGGCGAAGGATTATTGTGGAGAACTGATGAAGAAACCTCAATAGCCTCAGCAGCCCCATGAAACACCAAAGGGTTGCTTTAAGTGTGGAAAGAAAGGGCATTTCAAGAAAAATTGTCCTCAACTGAAAAGAAATGCGAATGACAATGGTAATAGTGGCAATAACAACAATGGTGGTAATGGTGACAACAATGGTGGCAACAATGGTGGAGCAAAAGGGAGAGCCTTTGTCATGGGTTCAGGTGAAGCTCTAAATGATCCTACTACTATTACTGGTAAATTTCCTTTTAATGGTCGTTTTGCTTTTGCACTGTTTCACATTGGAGCCAAGAGGAGTATTATCTCTACTAAGTTTTGTAGCCTCTTAAGTGATATGCCTTGTGCATTGGAGTCTAAGTATGATGTAGAGTTGGCTGATAGTAAGCAAATCTCTGTTACATATATCCTTAAGAATTTCAAGATAGAACTCGCTGGTCATACCTTTGACATTGACCTTATGTCCATTACTCTTGGAAGCTTTGATGTGGTTGTAGGCATGGATTGGCTGTCACAGAAGCAAGCCGAGGTGATTTGTCATGTGAAGGTTATTCGTATTCCCATGGTAGATGGGGGAACGCTTTCGATTAAAGGGCGAGAAGAGTGGTGCTGTGATAGGCATCATATCGTTCATGAAGGCTCATAAGTGGCTACGCAAGGGTCATTTAGCCATATTACTGAAAGATTTGATCTGCCCAAGATACATATAAAATTGATGTGGCTAGTGTGATATGATCCAAGTCGGGTCATACCCAATAACAAGCCTAACAAACACCGAAAGATAACTTATTTGTTGATAAGATCATAACAAATAATAAGTTACACTAATTTAGAAAATTGGATTTTCTGAATAATTACTTTTGTAGATGAACATCATTATATATAATGTAATTTGTTCATGAGGTTTTTCTTGTGCATTGTTTAAATTAGTTATACAATAACAAAAGACTAGTTGTATGTGTTATAAAAATTAAATTGGTTTAATTTTACAAAGGGTAGATTGTATGAATGGATTTTAATAAAAATTTGAATTAGAGAGGGACCAAGGGTTGCCCATTTCGGCCGCCCATTTTATGTCTTGGGAACCTCTTAATTGATGGTTCCAAGCACATGCACAACACTCTATCATTTTTCAGATTTTCCATTCACACACTCAACCAAAACACAACACAAGAATCTCCTCTCTCTCTCCCTCTTTGATCACGGTTTGAAGATCTATTTTCTGCTTGAAAACTAAGGTTCAAGGCTGAAAAACACACAAGAAAGAGAGAACTACACTTGTATTCAAAGCCTAGTAAAAAGGGAGTTGTTTGTTCAAGCTTGGGGTATCACTCCTTGAGGTTTTCTAGCTTGAAAACTTAGCCACATTGTCTCATTCCACAGCTCTCTCTTCGGTTTGAAGGTAGCTACAAAAGGTTGTATTCACTTCTTCCCTTTTATGTTCTTTTGTATGTATTGTGTATAAGATCCATGGTTTGGGGTTCCTTGTTAAATGGGTTTAACAAATATATTATTAACATGTTTTTAAACATTAAATCCGCTGCGCGTTTATACATATATAATCTATGATATATGTGCTTTGATAAATATGTTGGAACCCCTACAATGGCATCAAGAGCCACTTATACATATGCATACATGTATTACCTTTGCTTTCTTTTGGACTGCCCAAACCGTGGGTTTTAAGGGCTGTTTTGGTGCCCCTTTGATGTTTTAAAGATGCTATATTATGCATATTAGGATCTTTAAGACTCTAGTTTATTAGATTATTGTTTGCTTGGACTAAAACCCATTTGTTCTTGGTTTATGTTGGCCAAAAAACATGGGTTTTAAGGGGCTGCCAAAATCGACTTCTTATGTATGTTTGGATATATTGTTGTGTTTATGCATAACAAAGCCTAGACCCCTTGGATTGTATGATTGATTGTCATGTTGTATTCATTTGGGCATGTAATAATTTAATTTTGTTTCAAGTCTAGTCTTGTAATTTATTTATTCACATGGTTTGTAATAAATAGATTAGGAGTTTATCTCTACTAGTAAAATGTATTAGGATACATATCTTGTAAGGAAGCTCAAGATCAAGACTTGAAGAAAAAGGTGGACAAAGAGGATGCTTGAAGTTATGGTTTCAAGTGGGAGTCTTTTTGGGGTCAACCATGTGTCATGTTCTTAACCCTTAGGACAAGACCATTTGACACACTTGTTTTGGCTAAACAAGTGTGCTCAATTTAGTATGCTTTGTTATGCATATTTGAATGTTTTGTTTAATGTTTGGTTGAATGCATATGATGATGTTTGTTTTGATTATTTGGATGTGATTAACAAACCGTCACTAATAACAAACTATAAACATGTAATTGGTTCTCAAATCATTAAGCATAAATAGAATGGTTCTAACAAAGGAGTTAATGGTTTGTAAAATAAAAGGGGTTTTATTTAAAAGAACCAATAGGGTACCATATGGTTGAATGCATACAATCATATGGTACATAGACTTTTCTTAACAAGAATTATGAAATTGTATATCCCTTTTGAAAAACAAGTTAAACACCATCCTTTTACACAACACTTAGGTTACTTGCAAACTCTTAGTGGGATAAAGGTCACCTAACCACTTTGAGGGAACTTGTGACTTGAGGTGAGAATACCATGTTTGTGGGATAAAGGTCACCTAACCACTCATGTTGTAAACTCACACGTGTGTGTAAGTAGGACGACTTGATTTATAAAATATATTGAATGGATCACCTAAAATGTGTTTTATAAAAGGTGTTGATGGGTAAACATGCCGTTATAAACATAAGATGTTCAAACGATCCCATACCACTAGAAGTTGCAATAGGTTGCAATTGTCATTTATGACTACCTTGTTTGTTTAAATAATGGGATAAAGGTCACCTAACCAATATTTAAATATAACGTTGGATTCTAAAATTTTGTTTATTAATAAGTCTATGAGACAAAAGGGTAATAAAATGAAATATAATTATATCAACGATTACTAAAATGGAACTTTGTAAAATCTTGTAGATGGCCGACCACAACAATACTAATAATGATGTACCAAACCAAAGCAACCAATCCTTAAGGGCGATTCTTCAAAGGGATCGTCTAACGCCTAACAACTTCATGGATTGGTACCGCAACTTGAGAATTGTTCTCAAGCAAGAGAAGCGGGCCTACATCCTTGATGATCCCATCCCCGATGAACCTAACGAGGAGGATATAGAGGCCTATAATGATTGGGTGAAGTATGTGGAAGACTCCGTCCAAGTCTCTTGCCTTATGTTGGCAAGTATGACACCCGAGCTCCAAAAGGAGTATGAGCTCCATGGAGCCTATGACATGATCACTCAGTTGCGGGAAACGTTCCAGCAACAAGCAAGAGTGGAGCGCTTTGAAACGGTTCGAGCGCTTCATGCATGTCGGATGGAGGAATCCCAATCAGTTTCATCTTATGTTCTTAAGATGAAAAGCCACATCGACCGCCTTCAAAGGCTAAATTGTCCTGTCTCAAAAGAGTTGGCCACGGATTTGATCCTTAATGGCCTAACTAAAAGGTTTGAGGCATTCGTCATGAATTACAACATGAACGGATGGGACAAGAGCATAAATGAACTTCATTCGATGCTCAAATCAGCTGAGGCGGGAATGGGTAAAAGGGTTTTACCCGTTCTCACCATTAATGAAGGTGGAAGAAAGAAAAGGTCTCTACTCCTCCTAAGGCAAATGTTGCCAAAGGAAAGGGGCACATTAAAGGAAAGGGAAGATGGTTGTTAGGCCGGAACCTCCAAAACCCAAGGAGAAGAAGCAAAAGGTTGCTGTGAACGACCCATGCTTCAAATGTGGTGAGATAGGGCATTGGATGAGAAATTGTCCAGTCTATCTCAAAGAGTTGAGAGAAAAGAGGGATGCGGGGCAAACCTCAGGTATAATATACATGATACATATAGAATTAAATGTTATTTCTTCTAACACATGGGTATTAGATACCGGATGTGGAACTCACATTTGCAATTTGTTGCAGGGGTTCAAAAGAAATGAACGTTATGAGAAAGGGGAAATAAGTCTCTTCATGGGCAATGGTGCAAAGGTTCATGTGGAAGCCCAAGGAGACTACATTTTGAAGCTTCCAAGTGGTTTGGAAGTTATTTTATGTAATGTATTATATGCTCCTAGTTTGACTAGGAACATAATTTCTGTTTCCCGTTTAAGACAATATGATTATGATTTCAAGTTTGTTGACAATGATATTCATGTTTCTTTAAATCATGTATTTTATTTTAAGGCTATACCTTGTAATGGTATTTATGAATTGGTTCATGAAAACACAACATATGATAGCTCAATATACCAAGCAACCACCAAAAGACTCAAACAAGATTTGAGTGATACCTATCTTTGGCATTGTCGTCTTGGTCATATAAACAAGAAACGTATACAAACACTTCAAAAGAATGGTCTTTTAAACACAAATGAATGTGATTCATTTGATGTATGTGAATCTTGTTTACAGGGAAAAATGACTAAGGCACCCTTTAGTGGAACTAATGAAAGGGCAAAAGATTTATTAGGTATCATACATTCGGATGTATGTGGTCCTTTTAAGCCAATGACTAGGAATGGTGAAAGATACTTCATTACCTTTACCGACGATTATAGTCGCTATGGGTACGTGTATTTATTAAGACACAAAGATGAAGCTTTTGAAATGTTCAAAATCTTCAAGAATGAAGTAGAAAATCAACTCAACAAATCAATTAAAGTTCTCCGCACCGATAGGGGTGTGAATACCTAAGTGATGTTTTTCAAGATCATCTTAGGAATTGTGGGATTGTCTCACAACTCACTCCACCTGGAACACCACAACATAATGGTGTGTCTGAGAGGAGGAATCGAACCTTATTGGATATGGTCCGATCTATGATGGCTAGAAGCACATTGCCTCTATCATTTTGGGGTTTCGCTTTGCTCTCCGCGGCTCGTATTCTGAATATGGCCCCAACCAAGAAGGTGAAAAGGACACCTTTTGAGATATGGCATGGAAGAGTTCCATCCCTATCATACTTAAGGGTTTGGGGTTGTGAGGCTTATGTTAAGACTCCCACCCCAAACAAATTAGAAGTCCGATCCACCAAGTGTATCTTTGTAGGATATCCTAGAGATTCTATGGGATATTATTTCTATGATCCACTGGAACAAAAGGTGTTTGTTTCCAGAAAGGGTGAGTTCTTAGAAGCCAAGTTCCTTATGGAAGGAGCTAGCAGTAGAACAGTGGATCTTGAGGAGGAACAAGAACCACAGCCTAATACACGTTTGGTTGAAACTAGCACTCAACATGAGGATGTTGAGGATGATCAAGCAGTTGATCAATACACACAAAACGTTCGCAGAAGTGTGTAGAACTAGTAATCCACCTAAAAGATACGGATTTTTCATGGATGGATGCTATGTGGTAGATTCAGATGAACCAACCACATATGATGATGCCGTGTCCAATTTGGATTGTGACAAATGGCTTGAGGCCATGAACGTTGAAATGCAATCCATGTATGACAATCAAGTTTGGGAACTTGTTGTACCACCTCACAATTCCAAAGTAGTTGGAAGTAAGTGGGTTTTCAAGAAGAAAACCGATATGCATGGAAACTTGGATACTTACAAAGCTAGACTTGTAGCAAAAGGTTTCACTCAAACTCAAGGGGTTGATTATGATGAAACCTTCTCACCTGTTGCTATGCTTAAGTCTATAAGGATATTGTTTGCCATAGCAGCTCATTATGATTATGAGATTTGGCAAATGGATGTCAAAACCGCTTTCCTAAATGGATATCTTGAGGAAGATGTCTATATGGTTCAGCCTGAAGGTTTTGTTGATCCAAAACATCCTAACAAAGTATGCAAGTTAAAGAAATCAATCTATGGATTGAAACAAGCATCGAGAAGTTGGAATCACCGTTTTGATGATGAAGTAAAGAAATGAAATTGGCTTCATCAAAAACGCTGATGAGGCTTGTGTGTATAAAAAGGCTAGTGGGAGCACAATAACCTTCCTAGTATTGTATGTTGATGACATACTACTATTTGGAAATGACATTCCAACCATGGAAGGTGTAAAAACCTGGCTTGGAAGTTGTTTTTCCATCAAGGATCTTGGTGAAGCCGCCTATATTCTGGGAATAAAGATCTATAGGGATAGATCAAGGCGACTGATTGGTTTGAATCAAAGTGCATACATTGACAAAATCTTGAAAAGGTTCAAGATGGAAAACTCTAAGAAAGGTACTGTACCTATTCAAAGAGGGACAATATTGAGTACAACTCAATGTCCAAGCTCCAAGGAGGAGCAAAATAGGATGAAGGCAATCCCATATGCATCTGCTATAGGATCCATCATGTATGCAATGATATGCACTAGACCGGACGTGTCATACGCTTTAAGCATGACAAGTAGATACCAGCAAAATCCTGGTGATAATCATTGGATGGCTGTCAAGAACATTCTGAAATACCTAAGGAGGACTAAAGACATGTTTTGATCTACGGGTCTGGTGAAGAGGAACTGGTTGTAAAAGGTTACACGGATGCGAGTTTCCAAACCGATCGAGATGATTCACGATCTCAATCAGGGTACATCTTTATTCTAAATGGGGGAGCTGTTTCTTGGAAAAGCTCAAAGCAAGAAGTCGTAGCGTTGTCCACTACAGAGTCAGAATACGTCGCCGCTTCAATGGCAGCACAGGAAGCTGCATGGCTGAAGAAATTCATAGCCGATCTAGGGGTAGTCCCTTCCATTCAGGATCCCCTAGAGATCTTTTGTGACAACGAAGGTACGATTGCTCAAATCAAGGAACCTCGTGCTCATCAAAAGACTCGGCACATTGAACGGAGATTCAACTACATAAGGGATGAAGTTGAAAAGGGAAAGATATGTATTCGCAAAGTCCACACTGATAAAAACATTGCGGATCCACTCACAAAACTCCTTGAAAAGGCAAAGCATGAAGGTCATGCTTGTGCCATGGGACTTAGATATTCTAGTGACTGGGTTTAATGTTGTACTTTATATTTGAATATTGGAACTTATGTTATTTGACTTAATTACATGGTTATAATATTCAATTGTTCTTCTATTTTAGCATGTTTAAATCCGTGAATAAATAACTTATTCTAAACGTTCGTAGTCGATCATACTTGTGGGAACAATTATGATATAAGACTATAATGAACTTGGATTGGTTGATATTCATAAGGTATGAATATAGAGCAAGAGGTTGCTAGCAAGGTTCATTGATATCTGGGATATAGATATTGGACTGACCCGCACTCAATTATTTCTGCATGGAATCTTTGTGATTAGTCATAAGAAATATTGAGTAAAGGCGAATATCATAGTATCCTCAGACCTGAGATACATATTGGGTCTTGATATTCACCGAATATTGTATTTTGACTTAGTTCTTTGCTGTTCTGAAAAATTGGCAGTACATAAGGCTGAGTTCAGGTATGATACGAAGTGATTGTGAGAGAGACGTATGTAGTCAAGATGGGATTTGTTCCTCTTATTCGTTGAGAGTTAGATGTCTAAGGCCTATTGAAGTTAAATCATCAGAGAATGACAATTCTGTGTCTCTTGGATTTAACATGACATCTGAACAAAAGGATAAATGATAAGTTCACCTAAAACATATTCAAGTAAGGTACTTGAAAAGGATGATGTTATTGAATGGCACTTAGTCATATACATTAGGGGTAGCAAACCGTTGCTAGGCGTTATTGCTGCTTGCATCAATCTTCTATGAATCTTGTGCAAGTGGGAGATTGAAAGATTTGATCTGCCCAAGATACATATAAAATTGATGTGGCTAGTGTGATATGATCCAAGTCGGGTCATACCCAATAACAAGCCTAACAAACACCGAAAGATAACTTATTTGTTGATAAGATCATAACAAATAATAAGTTACACTAATTTAGAAAATTGGATTTTCTGAATAATTACTTTTGTAGATGAACATCATTATATATATGTAATTTGTTCATGAGGTTTTTCTTGTGCATTGTTTAAATTAGTTAAACAATAACAAAAGACTAGTTGTATGTGTTATAAAAATTAAATTGGTTTAATTTTACAAAGGGTGGATTGTATGAATGGATTTTAATAAAAATTTGAATTAGAGAGGGACCAAGGGTTGCCCATTTCGGCCGCCCATTTTATGTCTTGGGAACCTCTTAATTGATGGTTCCAAGCACATGCACAACACTCTATCATTTTTCAGATTTTCCATTCACACACTCAACCAAAACACAACACAAGAATCTCCTCCTCTCTCCCTCTTTGATCACGGTTTGAAGATCTTTTTCAGCTTGAAAACTAAGGTTCAAGGCTGAAAAACAACACAAGAAAGAGAGAACTACACTTGTATTCAAAGCCTAGTAAAAAGGGAGTTGTTTGTTCAAGCTTGGGGTATCACTCCTTGAGGTTTTCTAGCTTGAAAACTTAGCCACATTGTCTCATTCCACAGCTCTCTCTTCGGGTTTGAAGGTAGCTACAAAAGGTTGTATTCACTTCTTCCCTTTTATGTTCTTTTGTATGTATTGTGTATAAAGATCCATGGTTTGGGGTTCCTTGTTAAATGGGTTTAACAAATATATATTAACATGTTTTTAAACATTAAATCCGCTGCGCGTTTATACATATATATCTATGATATATGTGCTTGATAAATATGTTGGAACCCCTACAATACTGTTGTCTCCGACAAGCAACAAGAGGAAAAGAAAGTAGAGGATATTCTGGTGGTTCATGACTTCCCAGAAGTGTTTCCAGAGGATCTTCCTGGATTACCACCTCATCTCCAAGTCAAGTTTCATATTGATTTGACTCGTGGAGCTGCTTTGATTGTGTGAGCACCTTACGAGTTAGCAGTGAACGATCTGCAAGAACTATCTACACAACTTCAAGAGTTGTTGGATAAAGGGTTTATTTGACCGAGCTCATCTCCATGGGGAGCACCTGTTCTTTTTGTTAAGAAGAAAGATGGCACATTCCGATTTTTCATTGACTACAAGGAGTTAAACAAAGTCAAAATCAAGAACCGATATCCTTTACCTCGTATTGACAACTTGTTTGATCAGCTTCATTGATAAACTATTATTCAAAGATTGACATGAGATCTGGTTATTATAAATTTAGAGTTCGAGAAGAAGACATCTCCAAAACTACATTCCATACTCGTTATGGTCATTATGAGTTCTTGGTCATGCCTTATGGGTTAACAAATGCTCCAGCAGTGTTCATGGATCTGATGAACTGTGTGTGCAAACCCTACCTTGATCAGTTTGTTATTGTGTTTATTGATGAAATATTGATTTATTCTAGGACCAAGAAGGAACATGAGGAACACCTACGTTTAATCTTGGAGCTACTTAGAATAGAACATCTGTACGCCAAATTTTCTAAGTGTGACTTCTGGATTCGTGACGTGCAATTTTTGGGTCACATTGTTAACGAAAAGGGAATACATGTCAATCCTGCAAAGATTGAGGCTATAAAGAACTAATCGGTATCCAAGATGCCTAGTGAGATGAGGCAATTTCTTGGACTGCCAGGATACTATCGGCACTTCATTGAGGGATTCTTGAAGATTGCTCAACCTCTCACAGCTTTGACCCATAAAGGAACAACTTATAAATGGCGTGAGAGTCAAGAAGCTGCTTTTCAATTGCTGAAGCAGAAACTCTGTAGTGCACAGATATTAGCGTTGCCTAAACGAAGTGAGGATTTTTTGGTTTACTATGATGCTTCTATCCAAGGACTTGGTTGTGTCCAGATGCAACGTGACAAGTAATAGCTTATGCCTCGTGACACCTGAAGGTACATGAAAAAACTACACTACTCATGACTTGGAGTTAGGAGCAGTGGTCTTTTCCTTGAAGATCTGGAGACATTACTTGTACGGTACCAAGTGCAAAATTATACGGTCACAAGAGTCTTTAGCATATCTTTGAGCAGAAAGAGCTTAACATGACGCAACAACGCTCGGTGGATTATTAAGTGATTATGATTGTGCTATTAAATACCACTGGGGAAAGGAGAATGTAGTCACCGATGCCTTGAGTAAAAAGGAAACCGCAAAACCCCGATGAGTTCGTAACCTACAATTGACGATTAGCACTCACTTGCCCGAGCAAATTAAGGATGCCAAGACGGAAGCCTTGAAAGGTGTGAATGTTAGATCCGAATCTTTACGCTCGATGGATAAACCATTAGAAGTCCAATTCGATGGAATACGATATTTCATGGATAGACTTTGGGTACCTTTATATGGGAATCTAAGAGACTTAATTATGAGTGAAGCGCACAAGTCTAAGTATTCTATACATCCCGTTTTTGACAAATTGTATGATGACCTGATGGTGCACTACTAGTGGCCTAACATGAAGGCAGATGTAGCTACATATGTGAGCAAAAACCTGACATGTTCTAAGGTAAAAGTGGAATATCAGAAACCATCTGGGTTACTGCAACATCCTGAAATCCTTTTGTGGAAGTGGGAGCAAATATCTATGGACTTTATTAATAAGTTGCCGAAGACTCCTAGTGGTTGTGACATGATATGGATGATTGTGGATCGACTCACTAAGTCAGCTCACTTCTTTGCAATCAAGGAGACTAACAAAATGGACAGGTTAACGTGATTTACTTGAATGAAGTAGTGTCAAGGCATGATGTGCTGATCTCGATTATTTCTTATCGTGATACTCATTTCATGTCTCATTTCTAGAAATCATTACAAAAATCTTTGGGTGCACGTCTAGACATGAGCACGACCTATCATCCGCAGACCGATGGTCAAAGTGTACATACTATTCAAACTTTAGAAGATATGTTATGTGCTAGTATGATCGATTTTTGGAATAATTGGGAAGCTCATTTACCATTGGTTGATTTTTCTTACAATAATAGTTATCATACTAGCATCAAGGCAGCACCATTTGAGGCATTATATGGGCGAAAGTGTAGATCACCACTTTGTTGGGCAGAAGGTGGTGATAGTCAATTGACTAGCCCTTAATTGGGTCATGCGACCATAGAGAACATAGTGCAGATACGAAACCGCATGGCTGCGGCATGAGACAGACATAATAGTTACATAGACAAACGACGAAAACCCTTGGAGTTTCAAATCGGTGACAAAGTCTTGCTGAAAGTGGTGTAATTCGGTTTGGCCAGAGAGGCAAGCTTAATCCAAGATATGTTGGACCATTTGAGATTCTAGAAATAATAGGTTTTATAGATTGGACCTTCCTGAGTCACTGAGTAGCGTTCACAATGTATTTCACGTTTCAAATATGAAGAAGTGCCTATTTGACGAGACACTAATTGTACCACTCGAGGAAGTACAAGTAGATGATCAATTACGCTTTGTGGAAGAGCCCATTTAACTAATGGATCATGAGGTCAAGACTCTTAAGCAAAGCAAGATACTATAGTTAAAGTTCGTTGGAACTCAAAGCGTGGGTCGGAATTCACGTGGGAACGCGAGGATCAGATGAAGCTTAAGTAGCCTCACCTATTCGAAACAACGAAAAAAACCAGAGAAGGTATCAAGTAAATTTCGAGACAATTTATTTCGACATGAGGATGATGTGACAACTCACTTGATTTCGTTATGCCAATGCAGTAAACCAGGGATGTAGCATAACAAAGTTCCGTTAAGTTTTGCATACACGTGTCGTGAGCACACACTAGTTGTCATTGAATGTTGGTGACTTAGACATAAAAATAAATAATAAACAATAATAATCTGATTAATAATGTTGACTATTAGTTGTGATTATGTGGTTCATGATTTTATAGAATTTTAAATGTTTGTTCTATAAATTTTACGCGATAACGTGACGTGTATGTATATTTCATGTGTTATGTGACTTATTGTAAATTCTAGGATTATTATTATTGCTTAATGATACTTGTGTTTAGTAGTTAAAAACTATTTATAAAGTATTAGAAATTTAGAAAATAAAATCAAGGGTTTTAAATTGTAATACCTTTTAACTAAAAGTTACCATAATTAACCAAAAATCAACCCTATTCCTGGAGCTGCCAATGAAGACATACTCTTGCTACCACTAGAGGAGTTAATAGAGCTGAAAAGACAACCAAACTACAAATGAACAACAGAAGAAAGCAGCGTAGTTGGCCTCAAAAGAAGTAAGAGAAAGAGAAAAGAGGGAAGCTGATCTGCATCTCCGAAGGGAAAGGATATCTTTCCTAACCTCCAGAGGTTTCTCGCTTCAGGAAAAATCTCCACACAATGATGATATGATCCTATGGCTCTTCAACAAAGAGAAGGATCAACTGGAGAAAGAGAGAAAGAGAGCTACAAGAGAAAACTTAAGGGAAAAGAAGAAAAAAGAAGAAGAAGCAAGGGTCAGTGAAACCAAGAAGATAGGTGAGAATGCCTGGATGAAAGACTTTCTTCGGGCTCACGGCTTCTCTTGAAGGCAGGTGGGACCAATGTCTGAGAAGACACTTCAAAAAATTGTCAGTGAAATCAAGGTTGACAGTCGTATGAGTAAAATGCAAGAGATTTATAAAAGGGTACAGGGGATAGACATCAAGCCACCACTCAGCCCCAACCTGAACCAACTCCCTTTCGGTTACCATGAAATCTGAACCCTTTACACCTGAACCTACACCACTATCCTTACCTACTTCCTCACCTCAACCACCCAAACAACCCATCCTCTAACCCACAACTATCCCCTCATCCTTCCAAACATCTCTCCTCAGAGGAGTTCAAGGAAGTCAAGACAAGGCTCACAAATTGCATAACTTTGAGCAACATCTCCTGTGATGAAGACTCTGTCAAAGTGACCTATGTTGATGGATCTTTGTGTTCCCTCACAAGAGATCAATTTATTGATCTGTCCAGAGGAACACTAGACCATGCTGCTAGAATTTTAGGCCGCAACTCAAACTCCTTAAACGATGAAGAGAAGAGACTAAGAAGAAAGCTAGTGACTCTACTTGATACAAAGAAGAAGAAAGATTCCTAGTCAACCTCTTGTGCCGAGAAAGAAAATAATCCAGTGGTGGTTTGATTAAGCCTCTCATAACTTTTTTATGGAATGAGAGAATAGAGAAAGCAAAAGGCTGAATGCCTCCTCTCTGCTACACTCCAGCAGGTTTGACATTGCTGAGTTAGTGGAGAAACCATTCTATAATCTCTCCCACTCCAAAACTGCTGCTCATATCAGGAATTATCTTAGCAGCCTTCATCTTGCTGAGTTTACTGCAAAAGAAAAATTGAAGAGGAGTTGAAACTGAGAAAGAAGGAAGACAAGGAAAGATCAACCACCAAAGGCACAACCTTTCTACAGATGGTGGAGGGTCCTGAATTTGAAGCCACAGTTAGATGGGAATATGATTATAGCTCCCGTTAGCTAACGCTTTTCAGAGGGACCCAACAGAGGGTGCATATCATTCAGGGTGACAGATTGGAATTCCTGTCAACTAATGATCTGTACAAGCTTCTTAGCACTACTTCTGGGAATAACAAAGAAATAGACAAATATCTTCTTTCCTTGGTGTTGAAAGCTTTGAGAAGCAGAAACAAGTGATGTTTTGGTAGCATCAGCCTGGGGGGAGTTTGTTTGACCAAGAAGAAGGCCGGTGTAACCAAAAGCAAATCACTTAAATATTCTGGTGCATCTAATAAAGGACTTCTGAAGCTATGTGTGGAACTTCTGAAGGAAATAGAGTTCTTCTGAAGACAAAGTGCAAGATCAACTTCCAAAGACAAAATCTACTTTCGAAGTCAAAAGTGTTCACTTCTGAAGATCAAGTCTAAGAAAAAAGGATCAGAAGACAACTTCTGAAGTCCGAAGAAATGCAAAAGTCCTCAAGCTTCGAAAGAAGTAGCCTCTTTAGAAGTATAAGTGGCTTCGGAAGAATAAGTTCTTCTGAGGCCATTAACCTTCGGAAGACACTACTATGAACCAGTGGACATAAGTATGGTCTCTAACAATCTACTGCAGACCTCTGAGATACTACATGGTCATTTCTCAAAAGCCATGTAGTTCACCTTACTTTATTCCACTATTCACCTTTTGTTAGATAGCACAGTTGCTAACTTTAATTGGTGACAAAAGGTAAGTCATGGACATGTCATGACTACCATATCTTAGATAAGACATTATCAAGGATACCTTAACTTTAGCATTATAGTATCTGCTTTAGTTATAGGTATCCCAGCTTCTATCAAAGTATATCCGGCTATAGATAGTAGTATAAATAGTTTCTCATTGTAACTCATCTAACATGCTTGTAAGAGTCTTGTAATACTTTGAGTTGAGAAGCAATATACGCAAGTACCTTGAAAATTATCTTTCTATGTTTATTACTTAATATATTGTTATCAACTGTTGGAGAGACTCTTCTTCATCTGATTTGAGTGTAGTATAAGTGTGTCTTGAGAGAAAACCAAGTGTTAAGTGACATTAACCTATCCTGCAATTGGCACCAGAGCTTTTTAGGCTCTTGATTGTGAGATCTTACCATCCATATCAACTTGTTTTCACTCCTCCTTACAAATCACCCAAAAATGGCCCTTAACAAGTCTGAAGTAGAGATGGGAACAATGAGTAAAGCTCCCATCATTACTGCTGAAATGTTTAGGTCATGGAGTAGACGCATGGAAGGCTTCATCATGTATCAAGACAGCAGGATGTGGTATTCTATTGTCAGTGGTACATATAAACCCATGGTGGCCGCACCTAGTGGAAATCATGTCATGATAGAGAAAGCCATAGAAGATAACTCTGATGAAGACCCGAAGAAGATGGACATTGACAACAATGCAATAACTATTCTTATGACTGCAATACCCAACTCCATCATGCTGGTTTTGAGCATTGCAGGTCAGCCAAAGAACTGTTTGATGCACTTGTTCAAATGTACTCAAGTTCCAATGACTCCAAGAAGGACTCACTGAAGCAATAGTTTGAGAACTTCACATACATTGTTAGAGAGTCTCTCTGCCAGCAATACTTCAGGTACATGGACCTCATCTCTTCCTGAACTTAGAGACCTCACAAGAAATTTCATGAGTGCACTCCCTAATGAGCGGACGTTATACTGTGTCTCTATCAAGAGGAAAGAGAATTTGAACACCCTCACCCTGACCAAACTATGGCATCCTTGATGGATATTGTTTGGAGATGGAGAGTAAGAGAGGCCATCAGACAAGCAGACCCCTGAGTCTTCCTACTAGTAATGCCTTGATGGTTGCTAAAGACTCAGGACCCACACAACCTCAACAGTACTTGACATACAATCAGAAGCCATCCTGCTCATCTAGCCCATACATTAGATTTCCTAAGACTCCAAGGTCTCAACAGGCTCAACATAGTTCCTTTCAGGACAGTTGTCCTTTGTCTTAAGAAGTGGAAACTCTAGTGACTTTCAATACTACTTTAATGATCTAGAGTGCTTCAGTCCAGATGATGTGGAGTATGTGAACATTGTCCAATAGATGGCTCTTTTAACCTACAGAGCAAAGAAGTTTTTCAAGAGAACTAGAAGGCAATTTCAAGCGAAAATTGTGTCCTTATTAAAACATGAACACACAAATTACAAGACTCAAATAAAGGATTTAATATCCAAATTGTCTGAGGCTCAGGCCCAACTTGTCACTTGAGGCTCAAGCTAGGAAGTATGCCATTTTTGAGCAGAACTTCCAAGCTATTATTGCATCATCCTCCCACTCCAAAATTTGTTATCAAAACAAAAGAGGGTTGGGGACCAATGAATTTGCTCCACCACACTCTTAGAGTCCATAAAACAACCCAGATGTGGTACTGAAGAGTAAGAGGTGACATATGCTAACCCATCTTCACTTGAGTTAAATAATGATGCAATAATAGAGCCACCACAGGGAAGGAACAGGTAAATCAACGCATTTCTCCCAGTGATGATCAAATCCTAACCATCAAAGCCAGAAGTAGTAGAGCAAAGCAACTTGAAGAACTGCTAAGAAAGTAGCAGAATCTAAGCTAATGATTGACCCAAAACAAAATGGTGTATTTATCTCAGCTGGATTTCAAGTGGAACGTACTTCTGATTCAGGAAGGAGTGTAGTACCAACACTCCTGTCCTACCAAAGGATCAGAAGTTAAAGGGAAGGATTGCTGATGAATAGAAAAAGAACAAGAAATAGCAACCCTCAATTTTCCAAAAGACTAACATTGCACGCATAATGTGTTGTCTGCAAAGTCACATGGCTAAAGATTGCTATTACAATCCTGCTAGAACACATTATGCAAATAATGTTAGAAGAGAAGGAGTTAGGGAAGGTTTCTCATTGGAACTTACCAAATGGTCCAAATGATGAAAATGGAAAGCTGGTTTCCGAAGCAAGGTTGCTTTCAAAAGAATCTTTCCTCCGAAGGGAAAAAAGGCTTCAGAAGCTAAAGCTGTTAAAAATCAGAAGAGCAAGAAGTACCCTTGAAACCATTCAAGAAGAGACTGCTTTGGAAGAAAAGGTGGTGAAGGCTTCTTCTGAAAAGAATGAAGCTTCGGAAGAATGCCATGCTGCAAAAGCATCAAGAAGCACATCTTTCATGATTAACCAAAAGATGGATTAGAAGATCAAGAAAGATGCTACCGGACGAACATCTTCTTCAAAGACATCCATTGAACCCCATGCTTAAGTTTTGGTTAAATTATGTCACTATCATTGGAAGAACCTAAGAACAACAAGGCTTGGGTTTCCAATTAAAACTACTCATCTCATCTTATGTGCAGGAACATCCATATGACAAGAATAACAATGTTTAGATTGTGGATAGTGCATGCTCCAGGCACATGACAGGGAATAATAGATCTCTCCTTCAATAATTTCAGCATTATGATGGAGGTCCTATTTCGGAGTTGAGGCCAGAGGATATATTTCTGGCAGAGGAAGTATATCCAATGGAAAATTAAAAGTTGACAAAGTTCACTTTGTCAAACAGCCGGAACACAATCTGTTAAGTGTTCTCCGTTCTATGATCAAAAGCATCAAATGCTCTTCACAGAACATGAGTGCATTTTTCTCAACAAAGGATGACAATTCCTCCTGAATTAGTGCTTCTTAGATCTCCCAAGAAAGGGGATATGTACAAGCTTGATATGAATAATGCTTCCCCAATAGGTGAAGTATCATGCTCTCTTCTCAAAGCTGATGGTGATGAGTTAACACTATGGCATAAACAAATGTGTCATGTTAATTTCAAGACGATGAATAAATTGGCTAAAAATAACTTAGGTACATGGTTTGCCTAAAAATGAATTTTTGTGCAAAGATAACTGTGTTGTATGCCTGAAAGGAAAGCAACACAGGACGTCTCATATGTCCAAAGTTGTTAACTCTATCACCACTCTATTACACTTATGCACATGGATCTTTTTGGTCACACAAGTATAATGAGCATTGGAAGGAAATCATATTGCCTTGTGATTGTTGATGATTTTACAAAATTTACATGGTATTCTTTTTAAGATCTAAAGATGAAACTGCTGAAACGTTAAAATCTTTTATTCTTAAAATAGAAATCAAATTAATCACAAGGTTAAGATAATTAGAAGTGATCAAGGGATTGAGTTTAAGAATTTTTTTCTTTACTCATTCTGTAACTCAAAAGGGGTTTCCAGACAATATAGTGATCACAGAACTCCTCAAGAAAACGGTGTTGCTGAGAGGAGGAACATGACACTTATTGAGGCTGCTCGAACAATGTTGGCTGATTTCAAACTAACTCTAACATTCTGGGCAGAGGCAATCAGCATTGCATGTTATGTGCAGAACATGCTTCTTGTAGTTAAGCCACATGGAAAAACCCCTTATGGTTATGGAACAAGAGGCCATCGTTCATTGGCTTTCTAAGGTCCTTTGGCAGCAGGTGTACCATACTTAACATAGAAGATAATTTGGCAAAGTTTGTTGAAAAGTCGGATGATGCTATCTTTGTTGGATACTCCTCTAGCTCAAAATATTATAGAGTTTACAACATTAAGAATCAACAATTTGAGTAATCATCCAATATTGTTGTGAATGAGCATACTCCTTGTGTTAGGGGGAATGGCCCTGATCATATTTTTGATTTAGAATTGTTTCCAAACTATTCTAAGCCATCTTGTGAGAATGTTTCAGCTGGAACAGGTACTCAAGAAAACTCTAAAGATAATCAATTGTTTGAGTTACCCAGACCTATTCCAAGTTCTCTAAGAGGTACAACAAATCAAGCTCCTATTGTTGACACATTCGATAGTATAACTATTTCAAGGAATAGTGGAGCTTCAACCAGTGATTCACTTGTTGATCCTCATAGTTCATCAGGTGATCCTGCATAACACCAAGCTGAGGGAAGTAGCTTTTTGAAGGAACAGGCAACTATTAATGCTGCTTCACAGCCAACATTTGATGATGTTTCTCATTCATTCAATTAGTCCTCACTGAATAAGTTTGAAGCAACAGCTGGACAAAGTGTTCATGTTCCGAAGCAAAATATGTCCAATCTGGATCTATCTTTGCAGTTGGAAGTGATTCCTCGAATAAGGATTCATAACACTCATCCAACTGAGAACATCATAGGGGATGTCTCTGAAGTTATGAGAACAAGAGGACAGACTCATCATGGGAATGTCTGTTAGTACTCATGCTTCTTATCTATGATGGAACCCAAGAAGGTAGAAAATGCCTTGAAATATAGTAGATGAGTTGAATCGATGCAAGAGGAGCTGCTTCAATTCAAGAGACAGAAGGTTTGGAACCTATGTTCGCTATCATCCGGCCAAGTACCTATAGGCACAAAATGGATTTTCAGAAACAAAATAGATGACAGAGGCTTGATTATCAAGAACAAGGCACGACTGGTAGTTCAAGGACACACTCAAGAGGATGGAAATGATTATACTGATGTTTTTGCACTTGTTGCAAGACTTGACGTAGTTAGGAACTTCCTTGCTTATACTGCATCCAAGAATTTCACTGTCTACCAACTTGATGTCAAGTGTGCCTTTCTATATGGGGATATAGATAGGGAAGTCTATGTGTGCCAGCCTCCAGGATTTGAAGATGCACAACATCCCAACTATGTGTGCAAATTGGATAAAGCTCTATATGGGATGCATTAAGCACCTAGGCTGTGGTATGAGAGTTTGTCTCAATTTCTCCTGAAGAACGGTTACACTAGAGGTACCACTGATAAGACTCTTTTCATAAGGAAGTCTGGAATGGACATTTTGCTTGTTCAAGTCTATGTCAATGACATCATATTCGGTTCCTCAAATGAGCAAATGTGCAAAGACTTTGAACGCATAATGAAGAAGAAGTTTGAGATGAGCTCCATGTGAAAAATATACTTTTTCCTTGGAATTCAGGTGAAACAACTAAAGGAAGGGTTTTACATTAATCAATGTAAGTATGTCAATGTTATCTTAGAAAGATTTGACATGAAATATTGTAAGCCAGCCAAGACACCCATACCCAGAAACCATAATCTATGTCCTGACTCCGAGGAGGAGGATACTGATCACATCAGTATAGGGCAATTATCGGTTCTCTGATGTATCTCACAACAAGTAGACCAGATATAATGTTTGCAACTTCATATGTGCAAGATATCAGGATACTCCAAAGGTGTCTCACCTAGCTTCTACCAAGAGAATCCTTATATACCTCAAAGGAGCACCTAAGTTAGGTCTTTAGTATCCTAGAAACAACAACTTTTATCTTTATGGATACTCTGACAATGACTATGGTGGCTGCAACATTGACAAGAAATCAACATCAGGAGGATATCAATTTCTTGGTAGAAGGATTATCTCATGGCAATGCAAGAAACAATCCCGTGTCTCTACATCAACTGTTGAAGCTGAATACGTTGCTGCTGCAAGTTGCTGTGCTCATCTACTATGGATTCAAAACCAGATGATAGACTATGGATTCAACATTATGAGTACTCCTACCCACATCGATAATAACATTGCTATCTCCATCACATAAAATCCAGTGAAACACTCCAAGACAAAACATATTAGTATCAGGTATCATTTTAATAGAGATATTCATGAGAAAAATCTAATTAAGCTAATCAAAGTTGATTCAAATGAACAATATGCTGACTTGTTCACCAAAGCTTTTGATGAACATAGATTTAAGTATCTCATTACAACCATTGGATGGTAAACATTGATTAGTCTACCTCTTTTGAAAATCTTTTTGAATATGTAATGTGTAATGTCAGTACAATCTAAGCCCTGCTACAAAAGGTCTATCTTTGAATTTTTTGTTGGGGTTTGTTGGACCAAATCAAACTAGTTTAACCATTTAAACTATGAAAACACAGCGGAATAAAACCTTAGTATGTTCATTTGTAATCTGAAAGATAAGTTCATTTCATAACAACAACAAACCCAAGAACATAAGGATCATTTATATGTGTTTGAACAAGCTATCAACAACAATTAACAACCCAAAAAAAGACATACAAACTACCTTTTGTATGCTGCCAAAAACGTGATGAAGGAGGAAGAAAATGAGCTTCTTGAATGACCAAAACACCAAGGAGAGGTGTCCTCAAGCATCCATACCCACAAGCATAAAGTAAGCACCTATCTTGCTAGTTTTGACACCAAAATCGCACAAAGAAAGCTGCTGAAAACGATTTTCAGCTTCTATTTCTTAGAGCTGCTGAACGATTTTCAGCTTCTATTTCTTCAATATTGGAGAAGTAGAAAAGCTCTTGAGAATCTTGCATGTGAGAGAGAGAGAGCTAGATAGAGAGTGTGTGTATTTGTTTCAAGACATCTCAAATGAAAACCAAAAGGGCCAAACCCGTAGGGGCGGCCGAAATGTCTTATGAGATGGAGTTTCCCCCAAAAACAAAATCCAATTTTTAACTAGTAATTAGAATAAGTTATTTAATTATCCTTTTAATTATATAACTTATACACACACTCCTATTATTTGATTTATTTAACTAACTTAAAATAACATTACAAACAATAGTTATGAACAAAATATCCCTATAAATTGTTCAATCTCATATACAACTTATTTAGAAAACCTATTTTCTTAATTAGTGTATTTTATTTAATTGCATGATCATATCATCAATTAAATATTATTTGGTGTTTGCTAAGCATGTTATTGGGTATGACCCGACTTGGATCATAGCGTATTATGAAAGTTGTACCTGAGGTTTGCCCAGCATCCCTCTTGTTTCTCAACTCTTTGAGATAGGTTGGACAATTCCTTTTCCAATGTCCTATCTCTCCACACTCAAAGCATGGATCATTCTCCGTTACCTTAGGCTTCTTAAGCTTAGGCTTTGGAGGTTCCGCTTTAGCCTTTCCTTTCCCCTTTCCTTTGATGTACCCCTTTCCTTTGTCAACATTTGCCTTGGGATCGGGGAATGGCCTTTTCTTATTGCCTCCCTCATTGATCGAGAGAACAGGTAGAACACCCATCCCTGCCTTAGCTATTTTGAGCATTGCGTGAAGCCCACCAATGCTCTTGTCCCACCCGTTCATATTGTAATTCATTAAGAACATCTCAAACCTTTTAGTTAGGCCATTAAGGATCAAATTCGTGGCCAACTCCTTTGAGACAGGACAATTAAGCCGCTCGAGGCGATCAATGTGGCTTTTCATCTTAAGAACATAAGATGATACTGATTGGGTTTTTCCATGTGACATGCATGAAGCGCTCGAACCGTTTCGAAGCGCTCTACCCTAGCTTGTTGAAGGAACATTTCCTTCAACTTGGTAATTATGTCATATGCCCCAAGATGCTCCGAGTCCTTTTGAGTTCGGGAATCATAGTTCCCAACATGAGGTAGGAAACCTACATGGAATCCTCAGTGTATTGAAGCCAATCGTTATAGGCCTCAACATCCTCAGGGTCGGGTTGGTCAGGAATAGGATCATCAAGGACATAGGCCCTTTTATCTTGCTTGAGAATAATTCTCAAGTTTCGATACCAGTCCATAAAGTTATTATGGTTAAGACGATCCCTTTCTAAGATTGATCTCAGTGATAGGGTAGGGACGGTGGGGGTGGTAGCATTATTGTTTGCAGCCATTTCTACAAAATTACAAAGTTCATTTTACTATTTTTGAAAAATTGTATTTTAATTATTAATACCTTTACACGTCTCATAGACAATTAATAATTAAAATCTAGAATCCAATATTACATATAAATGATGGTTAGGTGACCGTTATCCCATTATTTAAATTAACAAGGTAGTCAACATTTGACAATTGCAACCTATTGCAACTTCTAGCTTTATGGGATCGGTTACACATCTTATGTTTAGTCGGCATGTAAAATCCCATGAACACCATTGTACGCCATGCTTCAGTGACCCTATACACATGGCTTCCGATTCAAGTCGTCCTACTTACACACACGTGTGAGTTTACACATACAAGTGGTTAGGTGACCTTTATCCCATAAGTATGTTAAGCCCACCTCAAACACACAAGTTCCCTAAAGGTGGTTAGGTGACCTTTATCCCACAAGTAGTTCTCAAGTGATTCGAGTGTGGTGTAAAAGGATGGTGCTAAACTTGTTTCCAAAGGGATTTAAGTTTCCATTAATTCTAGTTATGAAAACTCTATGTACCTTGTATTCGCATGTTTCAAATACATGGTACCCTATGGTTCTCTGTTAATAAAACCTCTTTTATTTTGAAATCACTAATCCTTTTAATAACCTTTTATTAGTCACTTAATGTTTAGGAACCAAAAAAAATCAGCTTGTTATGATAATTTATTTAGATTGTTAAGCATATCCACAAATCAAACAATCAACATAAAATGAATAATCAAACAAGCATATATAAAACAACCACATGTGCATAACCATAGCCACTATGTTGACAACACTTGTTTGCCATCACAAGTGTTGTCATTTGGTCTTTCCTAAGGGTTGAACACAACACAAAAGATGAGATCTCCAAAGACCCCACTTGAACTTGCATCCAAATGCTTCAAGTCCTTCCCTTGTGTCTTCCTTTTGTGCTTCCATCTTGTGCATCTTCTTTTACAAAATTTATATCCTAATACAAAGTTTGTAATAAAAGAAAACACACTTAATATATCTATTACATTGCCATTGAATGAATAAATATATTACATCCAAATGCAAACACAAAAGAATAATATTACAACCCATTATGAATGAAATCAACCAAAACAAACACCAACTCAAAACCATAGCATACTAACCACATCAATGTTCTATGTGTCTTAGGCATAAAGAAGCCAACATTTTTCACCAAGTATAAATTCTTCCGAAGAGAAATTACCCTTGGAAGATGTGTTACATATCTTCCGAAGAAAAATTTCTCCAAGGACAATTTTCTTCTCGGGAGAGTTATTTGTCTTGGAAGAAGCGATTGGTTTTATATTAGATCTAGTTTCGAAGCTTATAAAACTCTCCATTCAGAAAGCAATTTTTACTCTCGGAAATAGTATTTTACCTTCGGAAGTAATTATTACCTTCGGAAGTAATTATTACCTTCAGAAGACAAATTACCTTCGGAAGCAATTTATACTCGGAAGAAAGACTTTACTTTGTAAGAGAAATCCTTGGGCCCCATACTGTAAAAAGTAAAGATTTTGTTAATGATGTCAGATTATTTAACTGGACTAAACCTTACCACCCATGTCGCATCTCCCACTTAACATCACATCATCTTATCCAACACCTTCTACCGCCATTTCACACCTTTTAATAATTCTGACTACTTACTTTCATCTTTTTTCCACATTTTACTACCCTAAAAGCTTTCTTCATCTTCATCTTACCCAAGTCCAAACTCATCTACTCTCACCTCTCACAAAATGGCACTTAACCCTTAGCACAACCAAGTCGCACTTCTTGATTCTTCAAGAGATGATGACTTCTCTGATATCATTTCCTTTCTTACCCAATCAACTTATTACACTGCCCTAATCGTTAACCCTACCCTTTATTCCAATCATATGGCTAAATTTTGGGAAAATGGTCAAATTCAATCCTTGAATGGGGTTTGTGTAGTTAGGTCGAGCATTTGTGGCCAGGAGTTGGTCATCATTAAACAACTCATCAGGGAGCATCTCGAGCTTCATGATGAGGGTGCCCCCATAGATTTCGCCAAAGCAGATTTGGACAACACCTACATCCAAATGGGTTATGGAGGAGATGTTAGCAGATCCAAAGTCTACATGTTTAACTTTTCATAAAACTTGAAATTTCTGCTGCATGTCGTTCTTCATTGCCTGTCCAACAAATCTGGGGCAGGGAATCAAATTCCATATGAACTAGGGTGCCTAGTTCATGGAATGGTGAGAGGCCTTAGATTTAACTACTCAAGATTTCTGCTGACCAATCTCATGGGAAATCTCCAATAGGAAACATTCTTCATGTATCCCAGATTTCTCCAGCACATAATCAACAGTGAACTGGACCAGAATCAGCTTGTCTGTGCATCTGCTCTAACTTTCCCTCACATGAGGTCAACCATCTTCAAGACATTGAAGATGGTATGCACCAACTTCACTAGAAGATACACTGCTCGGCTTCTAGGTATGACTGAGCAAAACGCTCCTGGTGACATCCTTGTTAACCCCACAGGTGATGAACCCACACTAACAACTTCCCCCACACTGCCATATCTACCCTCCCACCCCATCACCATCACTTATAAAATACGCTCCAAATGAACCCTTATTCAATCTTCTCTGATTGAACAAGCTCCTCCCGTTCAATCAAAAAAGTCTAAAGTGGAACAATGGGCTCCTACTCAGTCTGAGGTCTTGCCATCCTTCATTATTGACCTCAATATGGGTTTTGAGTCTTCTCAGTCTCAAACCCATGAGCCTGAAACCCAAACTACAAGCCCTAAGGATGTGTTTTCTATACTCCGCTGAGCAGCCAAAAAGGGACAGCCCCACCATAGGCTCAATGCCTGTAGACGTTGATCAAGGTCTCGTGTCATTAGGTTTGCCATCTCTATACTTTACTGACTTTCTTTTCAAAACTGATGAAGAGATTATGTCTCTTAATGGCAATGAAGTTGATCTATAACACTCTCTTCAAGATCAACAGAGCATAGAGAGACCTTTTATCTCCAACCCCCATCAGCAAACCTTTACTGAGGTGAGTCCCACTGATGTGGAGGGAACTCATGCAGATTCAGCTGCCACTACAGAAGGTGCCTCATTGGACTTTCTGGATAGTGGTAACAATTCTGAGACTGAATCTGTGGCAACCATGCTTTTGATGACTATGAAAGAGACATCATTAAGCAAAGGAAACCAGGGTGCCAAGAAACCACATCTGGTGGTGAGGCTGAACATACTAGGTATGTTACTTCATATCCTTATGATTCTTCAAAAGAAGATGAGGGAAGAACGCAACTCCTCATTAAAGACCTACTATCTAAACTCTCAAACCTTGAATCCAAGTTTAGGACTTTAGAGGATAGGTCTACCACTTAGCAAATTGAGATTGATAGTCTCAAGGCTCAACTAGCTGAGAAACAGATTAAGAGATCAGTTAGGAATGTACCCATTCAGGTCTCCTAGACCTCTTCCTCCAGCTCATCTAACTCTCAAGATGATGCTACCAAAAAGGGGGAGAGTGTTCAGAGACAAACACCGATGGAACCACTGAGCTAAACTTTATGTTCAAGATATTTGACTCCCATCATAACTTTCACTCCTGAGCCATCCCAAGTTATACTGAAAATAGACAAAGGATGCTTAGAGATCTCTATAGGCTCTTCTCTAAGTTCCTATTGAGATCTTCTTTAGATCAACCTTCAAACTTCCGAAGCTAAAGTCAAAGTCTCAGAAGAACAAACTGAATCTTCTGAAGCTTAGATAGAAGCTGCGGAAGGACTGTTCTCCTTGTCCGAGGATCTAATAATCAAAGATGCAATTCTAGAGCTAGCATCTGAGGTGAAAAGTGAGGACTTTCAAAACCAACCTCTAGCTCAAACATCCTCACTACCTGTCTTGCAATCTAAAACCTCCTTCAAGAACCACCAAAGTCAAGCACATCAAAAGATGATAAAAGAAAGAATAAAATGACAGCGGAAGAGCTTCAGGAGGAGGAAAGGATTGAAAAACTTAATAGAAAAGGAAGACTTCCATCTGGGAAGCTGTTAGTTGCCAGTTCCAAAGTAGCTGCAGCCAATCAATAGGCAGTCAACAACAAGAAGATTGTAGAGGTCATTGATAGGCTTATCAAGCTTGAAGCTGGCAATGAAAACATACTCCTACAACCACTAGAGGAGTTAATAGAGCTAGAAAAGGCAACCAACTGCAAAATGAACAACAGAAGAAAACAACACTTTTGGCCTTAGAGGATGAAAAAGAAAGAGGAAAAAGGGCAGCTGATCTGTAGCTCCGGAGGGAAAGGATATCTTTCCTAACCTCCAGAGGTTTCTCGCTTCAAGAACTATCTCCATACAATGATGATATGATCCTATGGCTTTTCAACAAAGAGCAGGATCAACTAGAGAAAGAGAGAAAGAGAGCTGCAAGAGAAAAGTTGAGGGAAAAGAAGAAGAAAGAAGAAAAAGCAAGGGTCACTACAACCAAGAAGATAGGTGAGAAAGCCTAGATTAAAAACTATCTTCGGGCTCACAGCTTCTTTGGAAGGCAGGTGGGACCGAGAAGACACTTCAACGAATTGTTAGTGAAATCAAGGTTGACATTCGTATGGGTAAAAGGAAAGAGATGTATAGAAGGGTACAAGGGATAACCTTCAAGCCAACTAGTTACCATCAAATCTGAACCCTTCACACCTAAACTACACCACTATCCTTACCTACTTCCTCACCTCAACCACCCAAACTACCCATCCTCCAACCCAAAACACTCTCCAGAATCACTACCAACAACGATCCCTCCAGCCTTCCAAACATCTAACCTTAGAGGAGTTCAAGGCAGTCAAGACAAAGCTCACAAAATTGCACAACTATGAGTGACATCTCCTATGAGGAAGACTCTGTCAAATTGCCCAAAGGAACACTGGACCATGCTGCTAGACTTTTAGGCCTCAACTCAGACTCCTTAAATGATGAAGAGAAGTGACTAAGAAGAAAGCTGGTGACTCTATAGGATACTAAGAAAGAGGACAAGATTCTCAGTCAGCCGCTTGTGCCTAGATGGAAAATAATCTGGTGGAGGTTTGATAAAGCCTCTCATAACTTTGTTATGGAAAGAGAGAATGGAGAACGCAATAGGCTGAATGCCTCTTTTCTACAACACTCCAGCGGTTTGACATTATTGAGTTAGTAGAGAAACCATTATCTAGTCCGTCTAACTCCAAAACTACTGCTCATATCAGAAGTCATCTTAGCAGCCTTCATCTTGCTGAGTTAACTGCAAAAGCAAAGATTGAAGAGGAGTTGAAACTGAGAAAGAAGGAAGACAAAGAAGATCAACCACCAAAGGCACAACTTTCTACACACGGTGGAGGGTCCTAAAGTGGAACCCAAAGTTAGATGGGAATATGATTATAGCTCCAATCAACCAACTCTTTTTAGGGGACCCAACAGAGGTTGCTTATCATTTAGGGTGACAGACTGGAATTCCTGTCAACTAATGAACTATAGAAGTTTCTCAGCACTACTTCTAGGAAGAACAAAGAAACAGACAAATATCTGCTTTCCTTGGTGCTGCAGCTTTGAGAAGCAGAAACAAGTGAAATTTTGGTAGCATTAGCTAGGGGGAGTTTGTGGATCAAGAAGAAGGCTGGTGCAATCAAAAGCAAATCACTTAAATTATTTTGGTGCATCTAATAAAAGACTTCTGAAGCTATGTGTAGAATTTCTGGAGGAAATAGTGTTCTTACGAAATCAAAAGTTTTCACTTCCGAATATCAAGTCTAAGAAGAAAAGATCAGAAGACAACTTGTGAAGTTTGAAGAAAAGCAGAAGTCCTCAAGACTCAGAAGAAGTAGCCTCTTTCGAATTATAAGTGGCTTCGAAAGAATATGTTCTTCCGAAGCCATTTAACCTTCGGAAGACGCTACTATGAACGTGTGGACATAAGTATGGTCTCTCACAATCTGTTATAGACCTTTGAGATACTGTATGGTGTTATCTCAAAATCCATATAGTTGATCTTACTTTATTCCACTGTTCACCTTTTGTTAGATAGCGTAGTTGCCAACTTTGTTGGTGAGAAAAAGTAAGTCATGGACATGTCATGGCTATGATATCTTAGATAAGACATTATCTAAGATACCTTAACTTTAGCATTATAGTATCTGCTTTAGTTATAGGATCCCAGCTGGTACCATATTATATCCGGCTGTAGGTAGTAGTATAAATAGTTTGTCATTGTAACTCATGTAACATGCTTATAAGAGTCTTGTAATACTTTGAGTTGAGAAGCAATATATGCAAGTACATTGAAAATTATCTTTCTGTGTTTATTACTTATTATATGTTATCAACTTTTGGAGAGATTCTTCTTCATCTAAGCAGAGTGTAGTATAAGTGAGTCTTGAGAGAAAAACCAAGTGTTAAGTGACATTAACCGATCCTGCACATACATTGCCATAAGAGGAAACTTTTTGCTCATGGAATTCATGATTTGATGATGCTAAGATTTTAGATGTAATGCTTAGATGTTAGTTTAATTGAATTGTGCAAGAAAATCCATGAAATTGTGATGTTGATCATGACTTACTAAAAGTAGAAACTTTTGTTTATGATGTTTGGGATTTTGGTTGTTTTGGAGGTGATTAGCATGTTAAAATGAACACTTGAACTTGATTAGGTATATAACTATTTAAATTATGATTGAATTAGATGCAAGATCACTTTTGGGTATTACTTTCACAAAAGGAAACTTTATTTTTATGGAATATTGGATATAATGAATTGGGCATGATTGTGATGTTAAGATAATGTTAGAATGATTGTTGAAGATGTTTGTTGTGATAGAATGTTTAATTGAGTTGTATGGATACTTGGTTGGTCATATAAGAGGTATAGGTTTTGATGATCATACATGATGATAGGTTATAGTTAGTGATTAGGACATCATGATTAGGATTGGAATTGGTTGTCACTATCTATGCTAGTAATGTGATTATGATTGTCATACACGCATGCGAATTCGGGGCCCCTACTTAGTAGGATTGGCAGGGTTTAGGATGTGAGGTCGTGGGTGGCTTCACATGGCATGTAGTGCATGATTAGACTTCACATATGAATGTTTGATATGATGTATTTATAATGATAAGCATGATGATTATTTGAGATTTGCATGAGTGTATGATGATCTAGTGTGGTATGATAACTATGTAGAACTTGGGTTGATGATATGATGCACATGGATAACCTACATGATATTCGTGTATGATAAGTAGTTTTACCTGATTAAATAATATTCCATCTAATATGTCACCAACAGGTCAAACGGGTCAACTAGGTTAACCTAGGGTTGTTATGTTTTCTGTTTACACGTACTTATGTACTTGTGTGATCTAGGTAACTTTTGAAGGGTTGTCTTTTGCATCTATCATGAGTCTCTTCGGTCATTATCATTATACACCAGGTGAGTTCATGCCCCTCTATTTCATAAACCTTGTTTTGGAGGAGGTAGCATACTTGTACTCAAAAGTTATTTTATTATTATATGTTGTTTATGTTTTAAAATAGTGCTTAATACGTTGAAAATTCCTCACACTTTCGAATCATTAATAATGGTAAATAGCGGAAAATCTTGGATAGTACTACTGGGTTTGATGAGCCACACCTGTGCGACTTGAGGTCAAACAGGTGCAATATTGTCCTATACACAAAGATTGTCATGACCTGGTAAGTCGTGATGGGAGGCAACAAACGAAACACAGTCAGCTTCGATCGTGAAATTACTATAGTTATTACTTGTGAATATAGAATAGCTATCTATTTCAACACACTTCTTATGCTATATGATTGATAATATTTATGTTAAACGCAAACTCTTGAACTCACCAACCATTGTGTTGACATTTTTAGTATGCTATTCTCAGGTCGTTAGCTCTGGTTACCATTAGGAGCACAACACGTGTCCAACTTGCATCCTAAGACTTATTTCATAGACATATTTGTTTGTCATTTATTATGGGTTTTAAACATTGTGATGGCATGTGTTTTGCCATATTATGCATTATATTACTTTGGGTTTGTCATATTTACAAAACGCTTCTATATAGTATTAAACGTTTGAATTTTGGTGGTTTTGTTTGAATGTGGCATATAGTGTCGTTCTGAGTAACTAGTGACTGTGATCCTAATTTGTTCACACGCCTCGTGGTAAAACTTCACACATGGATTTTGAGGGTGTGACAAAGGTCAACTACATGGCTTTTGAGAAAATGCCATGCAGTGTATCAGACGTCTACAGCTGAGTATCTGACACACCATACTATGTCCACTGGTTCAAAGTAGTGTCTTCCGAAGGGTAGTTGGCTTCAGAAGAACAAGTTCTTTCGAAGCCACTTATACTTCGGAACAGGCTACTTTTTTAGAGGCTGAGTACTTCTTCTTTTCTTCATATTTTGAAAGTTGACTTCTGATCTTTTGTTGTCAGACTTGATCTTTGGAAGTGAACACATTGACTTCTAAAGTAGAATTTGTCTTCTGAAGTTAATCTTGCACTTTGTCTTCAAAAGAACTCTATTTCCTTCAGAAGTTCCACACTTAGCTTCGGAAGTCTTTTATTAGATGCGCAAAAATAGTTTAAGTGATTTGGTTTTGTTTGCACCAGCCTTCTTCTTGATCGAACAAACTCCCCTAGGTTGATGCTACCAAATCCTCACTTGTTTCAGCACCAGGGAAAGCAAATATTTATTTGTTTCTTTGTTCTTCCCAGAAGTCGAAGTGAGAGGCTTGTACAAATCATTAGTTGACAGGAGATCCAGTCTGTCACTCTAAATGATATGCACCCTCTATTGGGTCCCTCTGAAAAGAGTTAGCTGACGGGAGCTTTAGTCATACTCCCATATAGCTAGGGGTTCCAATTCAGGGCCTTCCATCATCTGTAGAAAGGCTATGCCTTTGGTGGTTGACCTTTCCTTGTCTTCCTTCTCTCTCAGTTCAACTCCTCTTCAATCTTTGCTCTTGTGATTAGCTCAGCAAGATGAAGGCTGCTAAGGTGACTTCTGATGTGTGTAGCAGTTTCGGAGTTGGAGGGATTGGAGAATGGTTTCTCTGCTAACTCAACAATGTCAAATCTGATGTAGTGTAGTAGAGAGGAGGCATTCAGCTTTTTGCTTTCACCATTCTCTCTCTCCATAATAATGTTGTGAGTGGCTTCATTGAACCTCCACTGGATGATTTTCTTTCTAGGCACAAGTGTAGATACATGTTGTTCCTAGTTTATGAGCTTAAATGTAAAAGTCTTTCATGTGTTACACATATGTAATGAAATAGTTGAATGCAATATAATATGTGGTTGATGTTTATTAATGTTTAAATATTTCATAATATTATTGTTAATGAACTTCTTATATAGTTTTGAGGTCGTTGTTCATATTTTTTAGTAAATAATGATTGAGGAATGTGTTCAACCTAGTTGGGTGATAATTCATGCTAATGGACCATACTTATGGACCATACACATGAATACATCATGCTTATGGACCAATCGCACGACTAAACTAGGAGACTGGATCAGTCATATGATTGAGACATAAGATTGACCCACTCACATGATTCAGTCACACGACTGAACCATGCTAATGGTTCAGTCGTACGAATGGAAACCACTAACCTATAATACTAGTTATTCATGGAAAAAAATTCTAGAGACCTTTGAGAGATTATGTATACTAATAAACCCTAGCCCTTCAGAATGTCCAATACAGCCTATCCAACTTCAAAGTTTGTTCTTGATCGATTCCTACTCATTCTTAACATTTAGTTTATTCTTATATCGATCGGGTTAACGTTCTCACTGATTGGATCAACAATCAAATAGGATTACGCATTATTTAATCCGGTTTAAACGAAGAATCACTTAGTACGCCATGCGTACACGGTCCTGACAAGTGGTATTAGAGCTTTGGCTCTTGATTCTATGTTTGATTCGATTAGTTTTGGTGTTAAACTCAACGTTTTGAGTTAATATGTGTTTTCGATGTTTTCAGGCATTAAAGTTTATGTTTTTCGTCACATGGCAGATTAGGGTTTCTGGGTAAATCGAATTGTGCGTCAAAGTGTCAAAATTCGAAAATTTTCAAACACAACAGGCTTCAGTCACATGAATAGCTCATTCATATGATTGAACTCATTCGCATTCCTCATTGCACGACTGAACTCAGTCGCATTCCTTATTCGCACGAGTGATCCATACTTATAGTTCATTCGCACAATTGAAACTGCCCTGTTCACCAAGTACCAAGTTTATAAAAATGGAAGATCAGTTTGCTGCGTTCACTACCGGGAAGGACTCACGCATGCATAATCTACTACTTCTCGAGAGTGAGATTGGAAACCATAACAAACCTCCGAAGCTTATAACATTAGATGACTATCCACAGTGGGACAATGGTTTGACATCTATTTAAATGGAGTTGATCCCATTCTTTGGACATCCATCGAGGCTGGTTATATGCTACCAGTCAACGCTATTGGAGTCAAGCTTACATTAGGAGGAATAAGTGAGGCTCAGAAGATTAGTTCAATGCCGAAAAGAAAGTTTATGCCATGTTGACTCAGTCAATACGGAAAGACATCTTTCATCAGTTTTCTGAGAACAAGCAGGCCAAAAAGCTATGGGAGGCATTAGAGAAGAGATACGATGGAAATGCAACGTTAAAGGCACTGGAGACGAAGGCTCTCAAGAAGTAGTTTGATAATTTCTCTTTGATAGGGAATGAGAGCTTAGATGACATCATTGATAGGTTCTACCATCTCATGAGTGAGTTGCGCACTCATGGTGTAACGACGTCTATGGAAGATAAAGTTTCAAGCTTTGCAGACGGGTTGCTGGATAAATGAGTTTCATTTGTGTCTAATCTGTGACAGAATGACATTCTTGCAACGTTAGACATAAAGGCTTCATCTTCAAGTTAAGGGAGGAGGAACTACGAATGAAGTACAAGTCAAAGAAAGGATCCTATGTTCAAAATCCTTCACTCTACAACTCAGTTTCAACTCTAGCTGTTTCAGGAGCACCATTACAAACATCATTCGTGTCTAGTTCATCTGCACCTTCCCAAACCACTGATTCAAGACCAGAAACGTCAGGGTCATCTGGGACCCAATACATAGTGCCTGAAGCCAATTCTACAAATTTGAAGACCTAAAATCTCAGTAATATTATAATGGAAGTTGCAAAGGAGCACATGGATCTTCTAGCAGCTGTTCTCCAATCCTATGATGGTTTAGTTGCTGGGAAGATTGGAAATTGTCACCTAGCTAATGAAGATTACGAGCAAGTTGATGAGAATGAGCTAGAGAGAATGGACATCATGTGGGCCTTGGCAAGTGTAGTCAAAAGAGCCAAAACATTTGTCAAGAAGACAGAGCAGATTCAAATTTGACAAAACCAAAGTCACGTACTTTAATTGTTGTAAAAAGGGGCACTTTAAACGTGAATGTGTAAAGCCTAAGAAAATTGGAAATGGAAACCCATTTCCCACATTCAACCGTCAAGACAAGGATGTGATTGGAACTGCTTTTTCAAGCAAAGAGAAAAAGGCCTTGACCGCTCAAGGTGATGAAGGACAAGACTGGTCCTTCTGATTTGTGTCTCTGGGTGAATCAAATATTGCCTGTGTGAGGCATTGGATGATGGATCTGCGAGTGAAGGTGAAATCACAGCTGAGCAAGCAACGTCGGATACTGAAGAAGCTGTAAATGTGGTAAATCATCTGGTTGAAGAAGAACTTAGAGCAACGATTTCAGAATCTCAAGCCACCAAAGGATCAAATTCTACTTTGATGGTTGACTCAACTGATTCATCATAGGTAAATTCTCTAGACCAGTTATTTGAAAACCATGCTTGTCTTGAATGTGATAAATTTACAGAAAGTATTGATTTGAAATTTGCTATGTTATTAGAACACAATGATAACTTAGTAAATGATTTACATCTCTACACTGAAGCTAATCATATAATAAAACAAAATGAGTGTAGTTTTAAAGAAAAAATAGAACTTTTGGGAAAACAACTAAGGGAAACCGAGGTTGTTTCCTTAAATCAATCAAATGATATAAAGTTCTATTTAAATTCTATAGAAGAAACCAAAAAGGAAAAAGTAGTTTTGGAAGTCGAGGATAATTCTTTAAAACAAAAACTGCATAGTTGGGCTAGTTTTTCTCACATAGTTCAAAACTTAGTGAAAGAATGAAGCAATGGGGAAGGTCTGGGGTACAAAACAGTTCCACCACCACATGAGATTCTCTTGAATACTAATTGTAGACCCATCAGTATTAACCCAGTAAAGGATCATGTGGTCTCCGCTCCTCTTGTTAGTGATCTCGATTCCACAGTCAAACCTGTACAGAAGATCACTAAACTGAGGGAGTCTACTTTGAAATCAAAAGGAAAAATACCAGCTGAGAATTTGGATGATGAAAGTAAAGGGTTAATGGAAGGTGAGGTTCACAAACGTCAATTCTAGAACCCAAAATAACTAAACCAGTTAACCAACAACGTCTTAATCATCAAAGTCCAACCAAAGTGAAAGTTAAGATGTTCAAAATCTTAAAACAATTAATTTTATTAATAAGACTGAAACATCTAAAAGATAAGTTACAAAACCAAATCAGACACACGTCATATCCTTAACCAAGTCAACCCCACATCAAAAATATTCTCAATCTGTAGAAGGAAGATCATGCTATAGTTGTGGAAAACAAGGACATATTTCTCCAAATTGTCCTTATTATTAGACTCCCAAAAAGAAAATTGAACTTTATGATGTAAAACAAAGTTTTTCTAAAATAAGATATAATACTCCACCTAAGAGTGTTAGTGAACCTAAAGGACAAACCATAAGCCAGTTGTTTGTTTACCATAAAAGGCCTTTCACAAAACTGGGTTATGGAAAGAAAAATCATGTAATCTGTCTAATAACGAGAACAAGAAAAAGGAAGATATGTCCTCGTCCTCTAAAGGATAGTGGGTTGAATTTTTGATGTGTGATTCCTCTGGGTCACCCAAGCCAGTTAAGGATTGGTCCCAAACTTGAACTGATAAATCGTTTAATTGTGCAGGGTGTCCATTACATCGCTATCACAAACACATGGATTATTTATAGTGGGGCATCCAGGCACATGATCGGGAACTCTCTCTCTATTTCAACATCAACAAATTTAAGGGGGACATGTTTCATTTGCTGGTAATAAAGGAGGATACATCACCGCTCAAGGTGAAGTAGGAAATAAGAAAGTTAAGTTGACAAGGTCAACTATGTTTAACAAGAATAGAACAACTTGTTTTCAGTCGCCTAGATCTGTGGCAAAGGATTCAATGTTGTATTTGACAACAAGATGTGACACGTGCTGAAGAAGGATTATGTAATCCAGGAGGATAAGGTTTTAGTGTCAGCTTCAAGATATATGACTTGTATGTCTTGGATCTATCAAAAGCCTCCACAAATAATCACACAGTTCAATGCTTCTTGTCAAAGGCAACTGAGAGGGATTCCATCTCCTGGCATAGGAGAATGAGACACATTAACCCTAGGAAGATGAATCATCTAGTACAGAATGACTTGGTGAATGGAGTAACTGTTAAGAACTTTCAGCTTTCGGATTTTTGCGTGGCATGTAAGAAAGGGAAACAGACCAAGAATCTTACAAGGCAAAGAAAGTTAATTCAATTGACCTTCCTCTTGAGCTTCTACACATGGATCTGTTTGACCCTGTAAGCACAAAGAGCATTGCTGGAGACCTGTATTGCTTTGTAGTAACAGATGATTACTCAAGATTCTCTTGGGTGATGTTTCTAAAAGCCAAATCAAAAACTTTTGAATCATTCAAATATCTAGTTACTACTTTGGAATCACTCTACAAGCTGAAAGTAAGGCAGACTCGATCAGAAAACAACACGGAGTTCAAGAATCAGCGGATGGAGGCATACTGTAAAGAGAGAAGAATTGTACATCAATTTACCTCTGCATACACTCCACAGGTGAATGCCTTTGCTGAAAGGAAAAATCGAAGCTTGATAGAGACTACCAGGACAATGCTAGCTGACTCAAAACTGCCTATTCAATTCTGGAATGAGGCAGTGACAAATGCTTGTTACACACTCAATCGAATCTTAGTCGTCAAACGACATGGGAAAACATGTTATAAAACTCAACATGGAGTATCTAGAACCATTTGGTGCACCATGCATGTTGCTAAAGAAAACTAAGACTGGAACTTCAATGAGAAGGCTGAAGACGGTATCTTCCACGGATATAGCATACCAAACAAAAGAGTTTATAACAACTCAACTAGTCAGGTAGAAGTGTGGTGCAATGTTGATGTTCAAAGATAAACCACCCCCTGTTGGTAAAGGACCTCTTTCTTTTCTGACTATGATGGATTTTTAAAGTCCTTCAACTTACCTCCCTCCCTTCCTGATTACGAGTTATAAATTAAAATGATGTACGATGTTCTGAATACTCCACCACAAGACTCGACAGCATCGGTTCCACTAGACGATTCTTCTAGTCCTTCAGGGGGAGAGCTTGATGCAAGTGACTCTCCTCTGATGATGAAGCAGTGGAGACTGAACATGTGGACATAGATGATCAGGTTCCCACAAATGAAAGTACTCAAGCATCACATCTCGATGCTTCTAACACTTTGGAACCTCATACTCCAACAGCTTTGGATACTGGACCGGTGGTTCACAACCTAGATAATGAGGTAGTTGTTCCCACCACTCCTGGATGTCAGATTAATGTTTATAATCCCTTGGACAACGTCATTGGAGATGTTCGATCAGGAGTACAGACACAAAATCAGCTATACTCAGCTGATTATGCCTCAGTCAAGGAAAAAGGATATCTTCACAATGGTGCCTATCGATGTTTTATGTCTCAATTTGAGCCAAAATATGTGAGTGAAGCCTTAAACAACGAGGCACGGGTTAATGCACTGCAAGAAGAACTCCTACAGTTCAAGAAATTAGGAGTATGGACCCTTGTAACCAAAAGGTACTAAAGTGATAGGCACTAAATGGGTCTTGAAGTGTATGAAAGATGACCAAGGGGTCATAATCAGGATTAAGGCTCGACTTGTAGTTCAAGGATTTTGACAAGTCAAAGGCATAGATACCATGAAGTGTTTGCACCAGTGGCAAGGATGGAAGAAATACTGTTGATACATATGTCCCTAGTTTATGTGCTTAATGTAAAAAGTTCGTCATGGCTTACATGTGTGTAATGAAACAACGTAACAATATAGGATTTGTGCTTTGATGTTTACTTATATCTGATTCATATATATGAACTTATTAGATAGGTTTGAAGTTGTTTATGTTATTCATGCTAATGGACCACACTTATGGACCATACGCATGAATACATCATGCTAATGAACCGTCCCACGACTGAACCAGGAGCCTAGATCAGTCGTGCGATTGAAACATAAGAAGACTCAGTCGCACGAATGAACCTTCAGTTGTGCAGATGAATCAGTTGCATGGGTCAGTCGCACAATTGAACCATACTAATTGTTCAGTCGCACAAATGAAGATTACAAAACTATAAATACCACATAATTCGTGGAAAAATAAGACTTTTGACACATACTCATAACCTAGCCGTCCAGAGCGTCCAGAAACCCTATTCGAAGTTCATAGTTCGCATCTAATCATTCTCTATTCGTTCTTAACGTTTCTTTAATCATTAGATTGATCGGGATTGCCTTCTCACTGATTGGATCGCCAATCAAATAGGAGTCCGCACTATTTGACCTGCTTTCATGTATAATCAGTTAGTACTTTGTAAGTACACGGTCCTAACAAATGGTATCAAAGCTTTGGCTCTTGATTTTGCATGTGATTCGATTAGTTTCTCGGTAAAAATCACAATTTTCATTCAAAAGAATCACCTTTGAGTAAATAGTGTTTTCCGATGTCTCCAGGTCTCAAAGTTTACGTTTTTCAGTATACGGCAGATTAGGGTTCTTGAAAAATCATGTTTTTGTGTCAAAGTGTCAAAAACCTTCGATATTGCAAAAACAGTGTTAGGATCAAAAATACCATATTTGATGAAATCAATTAGATATGAACATTCAAAGGGTAGGAGATGTATAATCATTGTGTAAACAAAGGGAAATTTATTGTAGAAACAAGATAAACAGGAAGAAAGAAGAAATTGCAATAATCAAAATACAACATCCATGGATGACAACTCCATGGAGGCTGCACACACATCAAGCTCACCAAATGATTACATTGTGAAAATTCTAATTGAGATGGGGTCTATCCTATCTATTTATAGTACATGACCCAAAACCCTAGGATGATGATAGCAAAACTAAATATTACATCATAAATACAATGAAATAATAAAATAGTTCCTATTTCTATAAGTTGGTCTTGAGTCTTCATAAATGGTGAACTTGAACCAGGTGGGCGTTTGCAAGGAATATTTATCTTCTGCTCCCCCTTAGAAGATGCTTTGCACTTCTTTTATGATCAATATTAGAATATATTTCATCTTTCCAAATCCTTTTTGTTTAGGTAAAAACACACCCCAACAAACTCCCCCTATTTGGTAAGATGAAATCAAATCCGTGAAGATGCAATAGCATATGATGGACACATGGAGATCATGTTCCTTTCACTTGCATCACACTGTAGTAGGCTCTTGTTTTACGGATTATCTTCAAAGCAAGCATCAAACTATTCCAAGACTTTAATCAAACCTTTCACACTTCTATGTAACTCCCCCAAGATGCAGCATCCACTTTCTTTGATTCTTACCGAAGGAGCCAAAAGAGTCTTCTATTCCCAACCCAAAGGAATGTAAGAGCATAGGGTGTCTTTTCACTATAAAGGGTAACCCAACCTTTACAATGAATGACATCTTCAAATAGTGATCAAAGCTTGAACAAATCCAAGGAACAATCATCAACATGCTTAGAAGTGTTAATCTTTGAAGAGATCCCACAAACCCACTCAAAATCATAGAAAATGAATTCGATTGAGAAACCATTGATTGTGAGTGTTACCAGCGGTGTTTTTATGAAGGCATAGTCTCCTCCTCAATTGGTTCTTTTTGTGCACCCACTAGAACCACATTGACTCATGCCTTTATTCATTGTTTTCCCTTTGTTTCTGCTACTAACTGCTAGAGGTAGTTGACAAGCATCTGCTGAAGGATGCAAAACAGATGAGAGTAACCACCCCTTTTACTGCTCTTGACTTCTTCTGGTCTAACTCAGCATAGCATGCTAATATAAGCAAAATCATCTCAAACTATATATAATAGAACCATGTACTCAGCAAGAAAGATACCCAATAATAAGTGAATACCAGTTCCAACTTCAGATACAAATCAGGCTCTGGCTTCTGCTAAAGTACTAAACACTATTGAGATAATTTGAAACCTTTTCTGATGATGTTTCAAAGCATCAGATTAAGGTATCTGCTAATTTGACATGGTTTGTCAGTGTCTGCTGATGATCAGAAACACAACTGCTGATGAGAAAAATTTGTGAAACTACCCATGAATAACATATCCCAACAGCTGATGTGAAAACATACATCTACTGATGTTTGAAAGTCTCAAGAGCTGATGAACAAAAGTACTGAAGAGCAAAAGTTCAAAAGTACTGAAGAACAAATGTTTACAAGTACTAAAGAACAAAAGTCTACAAGTACTGAAGAACAAATGTTCACAAGTACTGAAGAACACTATCTACAAGTACTGAAGAACAAATGTTCACAAGTACTAAAGAACACTGTCTACAAGTACTGAAGAACAAATGTTCACAAGTACTGAAGAACACTGTCTACAAGTACTGAAGAACAAAAGTCTACAAGTACTGAAGAACAAAAGTCTACAAGTACTGAAGAACAAATGTCTACAAGTACTAAAGAACAAATGTTCACAAGTACTGAAGAACACCGTCTACAAGTACTGAAGAACAAATGTCTCCATAACTACTGATGTGAACAAACAAGTGCTGAAGAACAACATTCTTCTAACTGCTGATGAACAAAATGAATAAATACTGAAGATCAACGTTCCCAACTACTGATGAATAAAAAATCTCAACTACTGATGAGAAAACTTCTTTAGGCATTTCATCAAACAATTGGTGTGCAGACTTTGACCAACACATTTGTGTATGAAACTTGAACATTCAAGTTGTCCAAACGCACAATCAGCAAGACAGGTGTAGAACCAGATTGCACCACCATATTCGGTTCATTTGTACAAGAAACCATTAAATGTAAACTATAATATTTACCTGGGTTCATCTTGTGTGGTCTGAGCTCATATAGAATATCCAACCATTAAGTCATACGCACCACAGACCCATGAACAATTCACCAAAGTTTGTAACATGGTTTTGATAAGAAAGGAGTATCAAAACACACTAGATTTCTTCACAGGAAAAAGCCTTGTAGTAGCAGCAAAATGTATCTCCAAATTGATTTAACAAATAAGAAAAGAGCATAGGTGAATCATCGATTGTGAGATCGATCAATTCAGAGTCTAGCTCTGATACCAATTGTTAGGATCAAAAATACCATATTTGATGAAATCAATTAGATATGAACATTCAAAGGGTAGGAGATGTATAATCATTGAGTAAACAAAGGGAAATTTATTATAGAAACAAGATAAACAGGAAGAAAGAAGAAATTGCAATAATCAAAAACAACCTCCATGGATGACAACTCCATGGAGCTGCACACACATCAAGCTCACCAAATGATTACATTGTAAAAATTCTAATTGAGATGGGGGCTATCCTATCTATTTATATAGTATGACCCAAAACCCTAGGATGATGATAGCAAAACTAAATATTACATCATAAATACAATGAAATAATAAAACAGTTCCTATTTCTATAACTTGGGTCTTGAGTCTTCACAAATGGTGAACTTGAACCAGGTGGGCGTTTTCAAGGAATATTTATCTTCTGCTCCCCCTCAGAAGATGCTTTGCACTTCTTTTATGATCAATATTAGAATATATTTCATCTTTCCAAATCCTTGTTGTTTAGATAAAAACACACCCCTACAAACAGCAGCCTTCAGTCGCACGATTGGCTCAATCACACAACCAAACTCAATCGCACACCCTATTCGCACGATTGAACTCAGTCGCTCACTCATTCGTACGACTGAACAACCCCATTCGCTTGTCTCCAATCTCACACTCTAGACGTACGACTGAATCCAATCGCACAAATGAATTCATTTGCACACTTCATCGTATACTTCATCAGCACGACTGAACAACTCTAGTCGTTTGAGTCCATTCGTCCATTTCAATTGTATACGTATAGTTCATTCGCATCGCTCATTCGCACGAGTGATCCATATGTATAGTTCATTTGCACGAGTGAGTCGGTCTAGTTTTAAAGTTTAAAGTTTAAAGAGATGGAAGATCAGTTCTTTGCTTTTACTACCGGAAGGGACTCTCGCATCCAGAACCTTCTGCTTCTGGAAAATGAATTGGGAATCACAATAAACCACCAAAACTTATAACGTTAGATGACTACCCACAATGGAAATAGAGGTTCGAGATCTATCTAAATGGAGTTGATCCTAATCTTGGGAATCCATTGAGACAGGTTATAGTATGCTTGTCGGTGCTGATGGTGTTAAGCTAACATTAGGAGGCATGACTGACAGGCAGAAAGCTAAGTACAATGCTGAAATGAAGGTGTATGCCCTGTTGACTTAGTCGATGCCAAAAGATATCTTTCATCAGTTCTCTAAGAACAAACAGGCGAAAAAGTTAACAGAAGCTTTGGAGAAAAGATATGATAGGAATGCAACTCTTAAGGCCTAAAAGGCAAACACCTCAAGAAGGAGTTTGATAACTTCTCTTTGATAGGGAAAGAGAGCGTGGATGACATTATCGACCGATTCTACCATTGATAAGTGAGCTGCACATTCATGGGGTAACAACGTCTATGGAAAATAAAGTGTCAAGTTTTGCAGATGGTTTGCTGGAGAAATGGGTCTCATTTGTGTCAAATCTAAGACAAAATGATATTCTTGCAAAGTTGGATATAATGATTTCATACTCATGTTAAGGGAGGAAGAATTGAGAATAAAGTATAGGTCACAGAAAAGATCCTACGACCAGAATCCTTCACGTTATAACTCATCTCCACTTTAACCAGTTCAGGAGCACCACTTCAAACTACGTGTCAGGGTCATCTTGCACCCAAACCAGTGCTTTAGGATCAGAAACGTCAGGGTCATCTTGCACCCAATATATAGTGCCTGAAGCCAATGCTACTAAGTTGAAGACTGAGCATCTTCGTAATATCACAATGGAAGTTGCAAAGGAGCACATGGATCTTCTAGTAGTTGTTGTGCATTCCTATGATGCTCTAGTTGCAGGGATGATTGGAAATTGCCATCTTGCATATGAATTATGAGCAGGTGGACGGAAATGAACTAGAGAGGATGGATATCATGTGTGATCTTGCAACTGCAGTCAGAAGGGCGAAAAAGTTTGTGAAAAAGACATGACCGAACTTGTAGCCACAAAAGACATAACATTTGGTTTCGACAAAACCAAAGTTACATGCTTTAACTGTGGTGAAAAGGGCATTTCAAACGTGAATGTGTAAAGCCAAAAAAAAGGTAACGAAAATCCATTCTCAACATTCATTGTCAAAACAAAGGTAGGAGTGGAACTATCTGGTCAAGCAAAGAGACAAAGGCCTTGACTGCTCAAGATGATGAAGGGCAAGACTGGACCTTCCGTTTTTTGTCTCCGGGTGAATAACATGTTGCATGTGTCAAGGGATTGGATGATGGCTTTGCAAGTGAAGGTGAAATCACAGTTGAACAAGTAATGTCAGTTAACGAAGAAGTTGTGAATGTGGTAAATCACCTGATTGAAGATGAACTCAGAACGACGTGTACAGAAACTCCAGCATTCGAAGAATCCAATTTTGCATTGATGACTGATTCAACTGATTCTTCACAGGTAAGTACCAAAGACCAACTTTTTGAAAACATGTTTTTATTGAATGTAACAAATTTAGAGAAAGCATTCACTTGAAATTTTCTAGGTTAGGTAAACAACTAAAGGAAACCGAGCTTGTTGCTTTTAATCAAGCTAATGATATAAATTTTTATTTAAATTATTTGGAAGAAACAAAGAAAGAAAAAGCAGTTTTAGAAGTCGAAGTCAATTCTTTAAAACAAAAACTGCATAGTTGGACCAGTTCTTCTCACATAGTTCAACACTTAGTGAAAGAACGAAACAATGGAGAAGGGTTGGGTTACAAAGTAGTTCCCTCACACATGAGACCCTTTTAAATACAAAGTGTAGACCAGTAAATAACAATCCAGTAAAGGATCATGTGGTGTCCACTCCTCTGGTCATGATCATGATTCCACGGGTAAACCTGTGAAATCTGTCACTAAACAGAAGGAGGCTACTTTGAAATCTAAAGGCAAGATGCCCATTGAGAACTTAGATGATGCATTTAAAAGGGTTAATGTAAGGTACGGTTCACTAAAGTCTATTTTAGAATCCAAACTGACTGAACCAGTTAACCACACACATGTGACTCATCAAAGTCCAACCAAGGGCATATTAAAGATGTTCAAAATGTTAAAAATTAATTTTGTTAATAAAGATGATACATCTAAACGAGAAGTGACTAAACCCGACCAAAGTCATGTTGCACCTGTACAACACTCAACCCCACATAAACATTTTCCTCAACATGTACAAGGGAGATCATGCTACAGTTATGGAAACCGGGTACACATTTCTTCTAATTGTCCTTACTATCAGACTCCCAGACATAAAATTGAACTTTATGATTCAAAACCAAGTTCTTCGAAAAGGAGTTCTATTACTCCACCAAAGAGAATTAATGAACCTAAAGTTCAAACTGTAAGCTAGTCATCTGTTTATCACAAATAGGCATTACACAAAATTGGCTTATGGAAAGAAAAGTCAAGTCCATTGTCTGATAATGAGAACAATAAGAGGACTGATATGCCCTCATCCTCAAGTGGACAGTGGGTTGAGTTTATGATGTATGATTCCTCTGGGTCACTCAAGCCAGTTAAGGCTGGGTCCCAAACCTAGATTGATCATTTCTTTGAATGTGCAGGGAGTCTACTACAGTGCTACCACAAATACCTAGATTGTTGATAGGGGGCATCTAGACACATGACTGGGAACTTGTCTCTCCTTTTCAATGTCAAACAAGTTAAAGGGGGACATGTATCATTTGCTAGGAATAAAGGAGGATATATCACTGCTTAGGCGGAGTGGGAAATCAGAATGTCAAGTTTGATAAGGTCACTACATTTACAACTACAGAATAACTTGCTTTCAGTATCCCAGATCTGTGACAAAGGCTTCAAAGTTGTTTTTGATAACAAGAAGTGCTACGTGCTGAAAAAGGATTATGTTATCCCGAAGGATAATGTCTTAATGTCAGCTCCAAGATATAACGATTATATGTATTGGATTTATCAAAGGCCTCCACAATAGATCACAAGGTTCAATGCTTCTTGTCGAAGGGAACTGAAGAGGAATCAATCTCCTGGCATAAGAGAATGGGACACATCAATCCTAGAAAGATGAATCATTGATTCAAAATGATCTAGTGAATGGTGTAAATGATAAGAATTCCAGCTTCCAGACTTCTGCAGTCTGCAAGAAAGGGAAACAGACCACGAAGTCTCATAAGCCAAAGAAAGTTAATTCAATTGACCTGCCTTTTGAGCTTCTACACATGGATCTGTTTGGTCCTGTAAGCACAAAGAGCATTGCCGAGGATTCATACTACTATGTAGTTAGAGATGATTACTTAAGATTCTCTGGGGTGATGTTTCTGAAATCCAAATCAGAGACATTTGAATCATTCAAACAACTAGTAACTATGTTGGAATCACTCTACAAGCTGAAGGTAAGATAGATTCAATCAGACAACGGCACAAAGTTCAAAAACTAGTGGATGGAGATACTGGCCCCACTCCATCGAGGGCCACTGTCATAGATATATGTTGGACCAAAAGAACCAATGAGCCTGATCAGAAAAACCTCTAAGTCCCACAGACTTACAACTGCTGAAGAAGATTACAACAGCTGAAGAAGATTACAACAGCTAAAGACATCAGCTGATTACAAGGTCTGAAGACAAAGTCTGAAGACAAAATCTAAAGACTTGTACTGAAGACAAAGTGTGAAAGTAAAGTACTGAAGACAAAGTCTGAAAGTAAAGTACTGAACACAAAGTCTGAAAGTAAAGTACTAAAGACAAAGACTGAAGACAAAGACTGAAGACAAAGACTGAAGACAAAGACTGAAGACAAAGACTGAAGACCAGAGTGATCAGTAGTTGTCACAACAGCTGAAGTTATTAACTTCAGTAGTTGTGATGGTTTTCCTTTTAGTACTTGTAATTTACTTTTCAGTAATTTATAGTTTTAGTATTTTTAGTTCAGTAGTTTTATGTTTTTGTACTTAGCATTCTCTGAGATGTGATCAGTTGTTGAGAACATTCTCAGTAGTTTGCATGTTTCAGTTGTTTGTATAAATATGTTAAATGTCACTATCAAGTGACATCTGCAAAGTCACATTCCTTATATAAGGATTGTTGACCTAATTGTAACTGTGACTTTGAGCCACCACGAAAGCATTGAATGAAATATTCCTTTTGCAAAATTCTCTCTCTTTCTATAACCATGCACTATTCCATTGAATATCAATTGTGTTCTTGCAAAATTGTTAATTCATTGATCGAATTCCGCTGCAATCTAATCTAATCAATCAAACTTAGATCGCTGATCTAACAAATGGTATCAGAGCAGGTTAATCATTGATCGATCTAACAATTGATCATTGAAACTGCTATTTCGATATCTAGGTTTGATCGAATTAGTATTTTGCAAGAATTGGTTATAGAGATTGAATTTCTGTTGCTTTCGGTTATTTGCTTTGAGATTTCTCTTGGTTTATGAGTTTGTTGTGTTTTGTGCTAAATCAGTTAAAACTTATTGAATTGATTGAATCTAAGAATGACTACTCCTTCTAATGACCTTACAATACTGGTTCCTCAACCAAGCCTCCGATGCTGGTTAGGACTGAGTATAACATATGGCAACGAAGAATGCTCCATCACCTATCTGTTAACAGTTCAGGTTGTTGGACATCTGTGGTACATGGTCCACACAAGCCTATGGTGAACAATCCGGAAACCAACCAAATGGTTCCGAAGAAGAAGGAACAATACTCAAATGAGGATCGAAAACTGCTTGAGATTGATGCTAAAGCTCATGTAATTCTGGCCATGGCAATGCCAAATGAAATGTATTCTAGGCTTAGGCATCATGAAACTGCTCATGACCTCTGGAATGCATTGAAAGAACAATTTGGTGGAATAGATGAGGTCTTAGCAAACAACAGAGAAATCCTTGCCCAACAATATGAGACATTCTCTCATAGGAAGGGATGAGACCTGATTCAACAGTTTGAGCGTTTTTCCTATTTGATCTCTGAGCTGGAAATGGTCAAACATGAATACACCAATAGCCAGATGAACAACAGATCCTCAGATCACTGCCTGAGAGATGGGACACTATACCATTGTCCTACACTCCAGTGTAAATCTGGATAGCCTATCTCTCACCCAACCAATGGGAAACTGCTTACATTTGAAAGAGAGATAGAGCAGAAAAGGAAACTGGCATCATCAGGAAAGCTCACTGATGACTTTGTACCAGGGAACACTGCTTTGTTGGTCATGAGTCAGAATATGCTGCATCAGAAAGCCATTATGATGAGCATATAGATTTCTCTTCAACTGTTCTGATCATGCATTTGTTGTGTTGATAGTAGTCAGGCGTAATAGTGACAATTTGTGCTTCATGATGGATGATTTGAAAGGTATTGTTGATGATGACTTGGAAGAGATGGATATTCTAAGCCAAATGGCCTTGATTAATATCAGATCTCAAAAGTTCTACAAGAGAACTGGTAGGAAATTTCTAGGACTCTCTGGCAAAACCAAAGTTGGTTTTGACAAGAGTAAGTTGAGGTGTCACAAATGCCACAGGCTTGGCACTTTGCAAGAGAGTGTAGATCAACTGGATCTAACTCCTCTGCACCCTTTGTGACTTTTCCAAGCAAAAGTCACAAAATAGAGGGCAACATCCTGCTAGTTCTGGTCATCATTCACAACCTCTATCTCCTGCATATTTTTGTCCCTCAGGGTCCAATGCCATATCCATATCCCTGCTATTACATGCCACAGCCAAATCAAGTTCAAGTTCCTATTGCACAACAACCCCAAGCTTTACCTGAGCCTCAACCATCTCAATCACAACCTCATCACAGCTTCTTCACCCCTGGTGCTGTTGACTGGAGCAGTATACCAGATCGTCTTTCTGGTAATGAGCAATTATTTGCTAGTGATGGTCAACATGGTGGTGAACATCCTTTTGGGAATCTTGCTCTCATGGCCCTGGAGTCTACTGAGGGTTCATGCTCCATGCATCTTCATCACAGGTAACCCGGTATCCTCTGAGGCTAAGGCCAAGCTATGTTTTGAATCTTGCATAGCTGCATTTATCTCTATTAGAGAGGCAAATATAGCTTTAATAATCAAAATCTTGAGCTTGAGCAAACCCTTTCAAAAGAATAGCTAAGCATGAGTCTGCTCTTAAAGATAAAGATGATGAGATTTATAAGCTTAAATGCCAATTAAATGATGAAAAGGCTAAGCTAGAGGTCATTCTTGAGAACCACAGAGATCTCAAAGAAACACTTGCAGCTACCCAAGTTGAGTGTGACCGCTGGGTATCATCCTGCAAGGGATTTGAAATGCTTCTCAGCAAGCAAACTGCTTCGAATGTGAAGTTTGGTATAGGTTACAATCACATTGCACCACCTACAGATTTTACTCCAAAATCAATAGTAAAACCTGAAGGTGAAAGTAATTTCCAAACACATCATCATGTGTATCATCCTCAAAAGATCTCCAAATCAGAGGATGAAATCAGTGTTGACATCTCAGCAAATCAATTGCCTGATGGGTTAACTACTGATAAGCACATGAAGCTGAGTACCTCAGATGTTGTCCCTCAAAGTACCTCAAGTACTGAAGGGCAAATCACAACATCTGAAAAGCATTTCAAATCACTGAAATAAAAGGATTAACAACTGCTGAGGAATCTATCATACGGTCTTTAAGGACTGATAGAGAACAGCTGAAGAACAAGTCTTAGATGTTACAGATCCTTCTGTACTTAACACAAGTACTGAAAGGAGGAAAGTACTGAAGATCACACCTTCAGTAGTTTCCACTTCAGCAGTTGATCAATCCAAGATGAAGAACAGCCATGTGACATATGTGGTAAGTTCAATCATCTTTCTGATGAATGTTGGTACAAAAAGGGTTCCAAACTCAACAAAGATAAGCTCATTAAAAAGCAAATGGAAGAAATGAAAAATGAGTTTGAGACCAAGTTGTTTGTACCACAGTCATTCCAATTTGATAAACCCAAGGCTTCATCCAAATCCAAAAGAAGGATAGGTTTATCATAAAACAACTGATAGTGTTCTCATGATAAAAATCAGACTAATCTGTAATTTCAAGGAGGAAATGGTGGGTCACAAGAACTCATCAAAAACAAGTACTGATGTGTCACAAGAGCTGAAAGCTTTAGCTACAAATCAGACAAATTGTTATGATGGTTCAGCATTGTTGGGGAGAGTTAACCAACTAGATGCACCTGTGATCAAACCACTGAAAAGGTATTCCAAGCCCAAATCCAAGGAATCCATTCAGCACCATCTCCATCTTCATCAGCTGTTAATCATGAGAAACAAGTTATGGTTAAATCTGTTGATGAAAACAGACCCAAAACCAAAAAGGTTTGGGTCTCAAAACCTAACTAGTTGCTTGTGCTGAATGCAGGGTTCTTCAGCATGCCAAAGTAGCATCTGGTATGTAGACAGTGGAGGATCTATGCATATGAAGGAAGCAGTTCTCTTCTTAATGACTACTCTCAAGGAGAAGGGATTTGTTTCATTTGGAAATGATGCTAAGGGTTACATCATTGGGAAAGGATATGTGTCAAATGGAGAATCAGATTGGATGATGTTAACCATGTGGAGAATCTCAAGTATAATCTACTGAGTGTCAGTCAGATGTGTGATAAAGGGCATGTTGCATTTTTCACAAGCCAGAACTGCAGAATTCTGTCTTCCATAGTTCTGAGGCTGATTGACAAGGTATTGGATGAACATACTCTCCTGAAAGCCAACAGGATTGGAAGAGTATATGCCCTGGATTTGTCAAAGAAGATTGATTTGAAGGGTCATCCTTGCCTGTTCTCCAAAGCCTCTCCTCAGGAATCTAAACTGTGGCATAGAAGGCTAGGTCATGTAAATCTCAAAAACATGAATCAGCTGATCCAAATAGTTTAGTGAGAGGTTTACCAATAAAGGAGTTCCATATGATGAAACCTGCACTGCTTGTTTGAAAGGAAAACAGCACAAAGTCTCATTCCCTCCTATTGAAGAACCTAAGTTCACTGCCTGCTTGCAGTTACTGACATGGATCTATTTGGTCCTGTGAGAGTGATGAGCATGGCCAGAAGAAATACTGTCTGGTAATTGTGGATGATTACTCCAGATTTGTATGGACTTTCTTCTTGCATTCAAAGGATGAGGTTGCTCAGACGATTATAAACTTTGTGTTGTATGTTGAGAAGCAGTATTCCCTATCAGTCAAGTGTATAAGAAGTGATAATGGAACAGAATTCAGAAACCATACACTTGATGATTTTTATCTCTCAAAGGGAATCAAGAGGCAGTTTAGCATCCCAAGGACTCCAGAACAAAATGGAGTAGTGGAGAGAAAGAACAGGACTCTAATTGAAGCTGCAAGGTCCATGTTGGCTGACTCTGGTTTGCCATTGACCTTTTGGGCTGAAGCTGTCAACACAACTTGCTATGTGCAGAATAGAGCTTTAGTAAATCAGAGGTTGATGAAGACTCCATATGAAGTTCTACATCATTTGGCTCCTCTAATTTCTTTCTTCAAAGCCTTTGGGTGTCCTTGTTTCATTCTCAACACAAAGGATCAACTCCACAAATTTGATCCTAAGGTGGATGCAGGGTATTTTGTAGGTTATTCATCCACATGCAAGGCTTACAGAGTCTTCAACTGCAGAACAAAGATAGTTGAAGAAACCTTGCATGTGAAGTTCAATGAATCTCCTAAGGATAAATTCCACAAAACCCTGTGGAGTTGTTTGATCTGGACATACTGCAATATGTTCCCTATCAACCTCCAGCTGTTGCAGATCATGTGAATAAATCATCTTGCAGCAAGTCTTCCACCTGGTGGTACTGAAGATGATGATGATATCAGTACTCACCTTTTCAAGTTTAGTGATCAACTGCCTGATTCCACTAAACCTGATGTTCCTGTAGCTTCAGTAGCTCCATCCACAACAATGCTGATGAGATTTTTGACTCCTCTACATCATTTGAATTGCCATCTCATACTTGGTTTCAAAAGTCTGGATCAACATCTGTTGCTGCTGAACCTGCTACAAACACTTGCACTGATCTTATAGTGTACCAAGAGCTGAAGAATCAACCCATGTCTCAAATCATTGGTGATATCAATGCTGGTGTCTCAACTAGAAGTCAATTGTCCAACTTCTGCTTCTATGCTCTCTTCATCAGTCAGCTAGAGCCAAAGAACTATCATGTTGCTTTAAGAGACATGGATGGGTTGAAGCCATGCAGCTTGAGCTACTTCAGTTCACAAAGCAGCAAGTGTGGGAACTGGTTCCTCTACCCCCAGGTAAGTGTGCAATAGCACTAAATGGGGTTTAGGAATAAAACTGATGAAAATGGGCTTATTGTCAAGAACAAGGCTAGACTGTTGTATACAGGGTTTTCAAAAGAAGAAGGTATTGATTATGATGAAACCTTTGCCCTATAGCTAGACTGGAGGCAATTAGATTGTTCTTAGCCTATGCTGCATTCCACAATCTTAAAGTTTTTCAAATGGATGTCAAAAGTGCTTTTTTATATGGAAAAATAAAAGAAGAGGTTTATGTGTGTCAACCACTAGGTTTTGAGGACAATAAACATCCTGATTGGGTGTATAAACTTGATAAGGCTCTTATGGGTTGAAACAAGCTCCTAGAGCCTGGTATGAAACACTTTCAAATTTCTTCTTCAAAATAATTTCACTAGAGGCTCCATAGATAAAACTTTGTTATTAAGAAAGTGGATCAGCATAAGCTACTTGTTCAAATTTATGTGATGATATAATTTTTGCATCCTCTGATCCCCAGTTGTGTGATGATTTACAAGTTTAATGAAGCAAAAGTTTGAAATGAGTGCAATGGGAGAATTACAGTTCTTTCTAGGCTTGCAAATCAAACAAAAGGCTGATGGAATCTTATTCATCAGTCAAAATATACAAAAGATCTTTTGAATAAGTTTGATTTACAAAATTGTAAGCCCTGTTCTACTCCCATGTGCACACCACACACAACTGGATGCAGATCAGAAAGGTAAAGCTGTTGATGAAACACTTTACAGATGTATGATTGGGTCCTTGATGTACTTAACAGCTTCTAGACCAGATATTATGTTTGCAACGTGTGTTGTGCTAGATTTAGGCTGCTCCTAAAGAGTCTCATTTGATTGCAGTCAAGAGGATTTAGATATCTGCAAGGTACACAATCTCTAGGTCTTTGTATTCCACTGGACACTCTTGCAAATAGTTGCTTTTCTAATAGTGACTATGCAGGGTGTAAGTTAACCAGAAAGTCAACTTCTGGTGGATGTCAGTTCCTAGGCAACTGTTTGATTCTTGGCAGAGTAAGAAACAAACATCTGTTGCTACATCCGATGCTGAAGAAGTAGTACATTGTGCTGCAAGTTGTACATCTTTGGTACTCTGGCTTTAGAACCAATTATTGGATTATGGCATTACAGAGACTAAGACTCCATTGTTAATGGATAGTGCTTCAGCTCTGTGTATTGTCAAGAATCCAGTCCAGCATTCTCGACCAAACATATAGAGATCAGACCATTTATTAGGGATTGTTTTGAAAAAGGTCTAATGTGTTGGACCAAAAGAACAATGAGCCAAGATCAGAAAACCTCTAAGTACATGGTATCCAAACAACTGCTGAAAGCCTCATCAGTAGTTTGACAAGTGCTGAAGACTTCAAGCTGAAGATCAAGTGCTGAAGACCTCAACAGTGAAGAACCAAAGTGCTGAAGTACAACAGCTGAAGAACACAAGTGCTGAAGCTGAAAGACCAAGTACTAAAGTACAACAGCTGAGAGAGGTTACAAGTGCTGAAGATCAACAACTGATGTACAAAGTCTGAAGACAAAGACTGAAGACATCAGCTGATGATATCTACTGAAGTCATCAGCTGATGAAACACCTGAAGGTCAAAGTCTGAAGATCAAGTACTGAAGCGTCAGTAGTTTGTCACAATGCTGAAGAGTACTTCTTCAGTAGTTGTGATATCAGTAGTTTTATATTTTTATGTTTCAGTAGTTTTGTAAAACGACTGAAGAGTTTGTTCTTCAGTCGTTGTAGTTTCAGTAGTTAGTTTTAATTTTGTACTTAACATGCTGATATGTTCTCAGTAGTTGTGAACATTTCAGTAGTTGTTTAGAATTAGTTATTTTTGTATTAGATCTGCCAGTTGTCACTTTCCGTGATAACAACAGTGATTGTTGCACTCTATATAAGGAGTGACAACTTATTGTAACTATGGACGAATGAATGGAATGAATGAATGATTTGATTAGAAATATTCTCCATCTATAAACATTCCTTGAAATCAGAAATATATTCTCTCCCTATAACCGTATGCGATCTTAATGCTTACAAGTATCGATTGCTTGCTACAATTTGTCTAATTCTAGTTTGTATTCCGCTGCTTTGTATCCTAATACATCAAACTTGTGATCGCTGATCCTGTCAAATGGTATCAGAGCAGGTTAATCATTGATCGATCTAATAATGATCATTGAAACTGCTATTCAAGATCTAAGTTTGATTGAATTAGCTTTTGTTTTTGCAAGAAACGGTTATAGAGATTGAATTTTCTGTATTTCTGCTCATTCATCCTGAGATCTTTTCTTGGTTCTCATTGAGTTGTTGTGGTCTGTCTAAAACTTTAAAAGCTTGAACTAAATTGTTTTGAACTGAAAATGACTACCCTCCAATGATCCTCACAATACTGGTTCCTCAACCAAGCCACCTATGCTGGTTAGGAATGAGTATAACATATGGCAAAGACGTATGCTCCATCACCTGTCTGTTAACAGCGCAGGGTGTTGGACATCAGTGGTACATGGTCCACACAAGCCTATGGTGAATAACCCGGAAACCAATCAATGGTTCGAAGAGGAGGGAGCAATACTCAGATGAGGATAAGAAGTTGCTTGAAATTGATGCAAAAGCCCATGGAATTCTGGCCATGGCACTGCCCAATGAAATCTATTCTAGGCTAATGCATCATGAAACTGCCCATGACCTCTGGATTGCCTTGAAAGAACAATTTGAGGAACAGATGAGGTCTTGGCAAATAATAGAGAAATTCTTGCCCAACAATATGAGACATTCTCTCATAGAAAGGGTGAGACACTGACTCAACAATATGAGCGGTTCTCTTGTTTGATCTCTGAACTAAAAATGGTCAAACTTGAATACACCAATATTCAGATGAATAACAGATTTCTCAGATCACTGCCTGAGAGATGGGACACATATACTATTGTCCTACGCTCCAGTGCAAGTTTGGACAAACTATCTCTCACCCAACTCCATGGGAAACTGCTCATTTTGAGAGAGAGATAGAACAGAAGAGAAAGCTGTCTTCATCTGGAAAGCTCACTGAAGACTTTGTACAGGCAACACTGCCTTGGTGGGTCATGAGTCAGAATATGCTTCATCTGAATGCCAGTATGATGAGCATATTAATTTCTCTTCAAGCACTTCTGATTCTGCATTTGTGAGTATTGATGGTCAGTTTACTGGGTGTAATAATGACAATCTATGTTCATTATGGATGATCTCAAGGGGATTGCTGATGATGACTTAGAAGAGATGGATATTTTGAGCCAAATGGCCTTGATAAATATCAGATCTCAGAAGTTCTATAAAAGAACTGGAAGAAAATTCCCAGGACTCTCTGGCAAAACCAAAGTTGGTTTTGACAAGAGCAAGTTGAGGTGTCACAAATGCCAAAGGCTTGGACACTTTGCAAGAGAGTGTAGATCAACTGGATCTAACTCCACTGCACCCTTTGTGACTTTTCCTGGCAATAGTCAACAACACAGAGGGCAACATCCTGTCACCTCTAGTCATCATCCTCAACAACAATCTCCGGCATATTTTGTTCCTCAGGGTCAAATGCCATATCCGTACCCTTGTTATTACATGCCACAGTCAAATCAAGTTCAAGTTCCTATGACACCACAACCTCATGCACTACCAGAACCTCAGCCTTCCCATCTCATCAACAACCTCAACTCAACAACACAGCTTCTTCACCCCAGGAGTTGTTGACTGGAGCAGTTTACCAGATGACTTGTCTGGTCATGATCAACTGTTCTCAGGTGCTGGTCAACATGGTGTGACAGTCCTTTGGGAATCTAGCTCTTATGGCTTTGGAGTCTGCTGATACTTCATTTTCCAATGCCTCTACACCTCAGGTATCACAGGTATCCTCTGAGGCAAAAGCCAATTATGTTCTGAACCATGCATAGCAGCATTTGCTTCCATTAGAGAAGCAAATGTAGCTCTAATTAATAAGAACATTGAGCTAGAACAAATAATTTCAAAAACAAAGCTGAGTTTGAGTTTGTGCTCAAAGATAAAAATGATGAGATTTATAAACTGAATTGCCAAATAATTGATGATAAGGCTAGAGAAGAAGTACTTCTAGAGAAGTACAAAGATCTCAAAGAAACCCTTGCAGTTACCCAGGTCGAGTGTGATAGATGGGTACAATCATGCAAAGGTTTTGAAATGCTTCTTAGTAAGCAATCTGCTTCAAATGTGAAGTTTGGAATTGGTTACAATCACACTGCTCCACCTACAGATTTTACCCCAAGAGCAGAGGTAGAATCTGATGGTGAGAGTGATAACCAATCCATCACATCATGTGATCTACCTTCTGATACAGCACAATCAGAAGTAGCAGTCAGCATCAAGCCCTCCTTGAACCTATCAGCTGATGTTGATGGTTCAAATGCTGACATTCACATGATTAATGAGTTGATCAACTCAGGAGTTAATCTGAAGGTCCTGAAAGGACTAGAGAGCAGGATTTAACACCTGAAGTTCAAACTTCAACTGCTGTCAGTACTGAAGAGAAGAAAACTGGCAGTAGAAAGAGTTTGAAGACTACTAAAGGGGTGTCAAGAAAGCAACCAATGCTTCCAAAGCATTGAAGAACAAGTCTTCTGTTGCTTCACCCTCTTTAGTTGATGATCAACCTAAGATGAAGAAGAAACCATGTGAAGTATGTGGTTTGTTCAATCATCTTACAGATGATTGTTGGTACAAAAGAGGTTCCAAACTCAAACAAAAGAAGAAATTAATGAGAAAATGGTAAAAATGAAAACTGAGTTTGAGACCACATTTGTATCAGCAACATCAAATCCTGTAACCCTTAAGTCCTTAAAGAAATCCAAAAAGGAAGGGGTTAAACAGGTGACAGCTGAGGGTGCTCAGAAGAAGAAGAAGGTGCAACATAGGAAATTATCAAACTCCACTAGCAATGTGTCTGATGAGCTGAAAGCTTTATCACAAAATCAGACACAGCTGGTGATGATGGTACAACATCTGTTGGGTAGAGTTAACCAACTAGATTCTCCTATGTTGAAACCACAGAAAAGGAGGTCCAAGCCAAAGGACTCCTCTTCTACACCATCTTCTTCCTCTCAGGCTGTTGTTTCAAATAAACCTGTTAGTTTACCATCTATTGATGAGACCAGGCCCAAAACCAAAAAGGTTTGGGTCTCTAAAACTAACTGATTGTTTATTATTGCAGGGTTCTTCAACATGCCAAAGTAGCATCTGGTATGTAGACAGTGGGGGATCTATGCACATGACTGGGAACAGCTCTCTTCTTCATGACTACTCTCAAGGAAAGAAGGGATTTGTTCTTTTTGGCAATGATGCTAGGGGTTACATCATCGGTAAGGGCTTTGTCTCCAATGGAGAAATCAAATTTGATGATGTTAATCATGTGGAAAATCTCAAGTACAATCTCTTGAGTGTCAGTCAAATGTGTGATAAAGGCCATGTTGCCCTTTTCACCAGTCAAAACTGTAGGATTCTGTCATCCAAAGTTTTGCACTTGATTGACAAGGTGTTGGATGATCACACTCTCCTGAAAGCCAACAGGACAGGAAGAGTGTATGCCTTAGATCTCTCTAAGAAGATAGATCTCAAAGGCAATCCTTGCCTATTTTCCAAAGCCTCTTCTCAAGAATCTAAACTGTGGCACAGGAGGCTTGGTCATGTAATCTCAAAAACATGAATCAGCTTACCACAATAGTTTAGTCAGAGGCTTACCAATAAGGAGTTCCACTGTGATGAAACCTGCACTGCTTGTTTAAAAGGAAAACAACACAAAGTCTCATTCCCTCCTATTGAAGTGCCAAGTCCACTGCCTGCTTGCAATTACTGCATATGGATCTATTTGGTCCTGTGAGAGTAATGAGCATGGCAAAGAAGAAATATTGTCTGGTAATTGTGGATGATACTCTCAGATTTGTATGGACTTTCTTTCTACATTCAAAGGATGAGGCTGCTCAGAAGATTATTCACTTTGTGCTGTATTTGAGAAGCAGTATTCCCTTCCAGTCAAGTGTATTAGGAGTGACAATGGAACTGAGTTCAGAAATCATACACTTGATGACTTCTATCTTTCAAAGGGAATCAAAAGGCAGTTCAGCATTCCAAGGACTCCAGAACAAAATGGAGTAGTGGAGAGAAAGAACAGGACCCTCATTGAAGCTGCAAGGTCCATGCTGGCTGACTCAGGTTTGCCACTGACCTTTTGGGCTGAAGCTGTCAACACAGCTTGTTATGGCAAAATAGAGTTTTAGTAAATCAGAGGTTGATGAAGACTCCATATGAAGTTCTCCATCATTTGCTCCTCTGATTTCATTTTTCAAAGCATTTGGGTGTCCCTGTTTTATTCTCAACACAAAGGATCAACTCCATAAATTTGATCCTAAGGTGGATGCAGGTACTTTGTTGGTTATTCATCTACTTGCAAGGCATACAGAGTCTTCAACTGCAGAACAAAGATGGTTGAAGAAACTCTACATGTTAAGTTTAATGAATCTCCAAAGGACAAGATTCCACAAAGTCCTGTGGAGTTATTTGATTTGGACATACTGCAATATGTTCCTTATCAAACTCCTGCTGTTGCTCCTGTCAACAGTTCACCACCTGGTGGTACTGCTGATGATGATGATGATTGCAGTACTCACCTCTTCAGGTTTAGTGATCAGCTGCCTGACTCAGCTAGACCTGATGTTCCTGTAGCTCCAGTAGCACATCCACAACAAATGCTGATGAGATCTCTTCGAATTCAACTTCCTTTGAATTACCATCCACTGATTGGTTTCAAGGAAATGATTCACCATCACCATCTGTTGCTGCTGAGCCGCTACAAACACTTGCACAGATCTCATTGTGTATCAAGATCTGAAGAATCACCCTATGTCTCAAATCATTGGTGATATCACTGCTGGAGTATCAACAAGAAGTCAATTGTCAAATTTCTGCTTCTATGCTCTTCATCAGTCAGCAAGAGCCAAAGAATTATCACATTGCTTTAAAGGACAATGGATGGGTTGATGCCATGCAGCTTGAGCTTCTTCAGTTCAAGAAACAGCAAGTGTGGGAACTGGTTCCTCTACCTCCAGGTAAGTGTGCAATAGGCACTAAATGGGTGTTTAGGAACAAAACTGATGAAAATGGGCTTATTGTTAAGAACAAGGCCAGACTGGTTGTTCAGGGGTTTGCACAAGAGAAGGTATTGATTATGATGAACCTTTGCCCCTGTAGCCAGACTGGAAGCAATTCGATTGTTTTTAGCTTATGCTGCTTATCAAAACCTTAAGTTTTTCAATGGATGTCAAAAGTGCATTTTTGTATGGAAAATTAAAGAAGAGGTTTATGTATGTCAACCTCCAGGCTTTGAGGACAATAAACATCCTAATTGGGTGTATAAGCTTGATAAAGCTCTTTATGGGTTAAAACAAGCTCCTAGAGCCTGGTATGAGACATTATCAAACTTTCTTCTGGAAAACAATTTCACTAGAGGCTCCATAGATAAGACTTTATTCATTAAGAAAGCTGGGCAGCATAATCTACTTGTTCAAATTATGTAGATGATATCATTTTTGCATCCTCTGATCCAAAGTTGTGTGATGCCTTTACAAAGTTGATGCAACAGAAGTTTGAAATGAGTGCCATGGGAGAATTACAGTTCTTTCTGGGGTTGCAAATCAAACAAAAGGCTGATGGAATTTTTATTCATCAGTCCAAATATACAAAAGATCTTTTGCAAAAGTTTGATTTACAAAACTGTAAGCCTGTTCTACTCCCATGAGCAGCACCCACAACTGGACACAGATCAGAAAGGTAAAGTGGTTGATGAAACACTTACAGATGTATGATTGGGTCCTTGATGTATTTAACAGCTTCTAGACCAGATATTATGTTGCTACATGTGTTTGTGCTAGATTTCAGGCTGCACCTAAAGAGTCTCATCTGATTGCAGTCAAGAGGATCTTTAGATATCTGCAAGGCACTCCATCTCTAGGTTTATGGTATTCTACAGGACATTCTGGTAAATTAGTTGCTTTTTCTGACAGTGACTATGCAGGGTGTAAGTTGACCAGGAAATCAACTTCTGGTGGATGTCAATTCCTAGGCAACTGCTTGATTTCTTGGCAGAGCAAGAAACAGACCTCAGTTGCTACATCCACTGCTGAAGCAGAGTACATTGCTGCTGCAAGTTGTACATCTCAGGTACTCTGGCTTCAAAACCAACTTTTGGATTATGGCATTACAGAGACTAAGACTCCATTGTTAATGGATAGTGCTTCAGCTCTTTGCATTGTCAAAAATCCAGTCCAGCACTCTAGGACCAAACATATAGAGATCAGACATCATTTTATAAGGGATTGTTTTGAAAAAGGTCTGATTGATCCTAAGTTTGTGCCTAGTGCTGATGAGCTTGCAGACATTTTTACTAAGCCTTTGGATAGTTCAACTTTCCAAAACCTGGTGTTAAGGCTTGGTATGCTGCAGCTAGAATAAGTGACAACTACTGATGATCTTAGTAATTCATACTACATGATCATGAGTACCTATGTCACATATAAGTACTGATGAGCTCTTTTAACCTCAGTAGTTTTTATAACTACTGAAGGCTAAATGTCTCACAAGTACTGAAGTACTTCATCTGTTCTAAACTACTGATGTAGTTACAACTACTGATGCAGTTACAACTACTGCAATCAGTAAAAACAGATAAGTACTGATGTCCTATGAAACAACTGAAATCAGCCAAAAAGACTGATGAATGTGTTGAGGACAGTTTGAAACAGCTGAAAAGCTAAGAATTGACGAAAACAGCTGAAGAGAACTTTCTCTTCAGTCGTTTGTACAACTGCTGTTTCATTTAAACAACTGAAGCAAAACCACGTCTTCAGTAGTTTTATAACTACTGATGACTAATACCAAGTCTTCAGTTGTTTACAACAGCTGATGACAAAACCACTGTCTTCAGTAGTTTATAACTACTGATGACAAACACCAAGTCCTCAGTTGTTTCAATCATCTGAAGTCAAACCTGGTCTTCAGTAGTTTTCTAAACTACTGATGCCTAACACCACGACTTCAGCTGTTTCAACGTCTGAAAGGATAATACCATGTCAACGGTCGTTTAAAACTACTGATGACTAACACACATCCTTCAGTCGTTTCCTTACCCGTACCCTATATATCCCTAACCTTAGCTCTCATTGCTTCATCTTCTTCAAACCTAACGTTCCTCTCCAAAACTTCCTCTTCTCATGGCGTCTATGCAAATTAAACCGCGACACAACTGCGTTGCCTACCTCACTAAATCGCCCATCTGGACTAAGTTCGATACTGCTATCGATCTTATGGTTCAGTCCCAATACAACACGGCATTTCTTCTGAATCCCATTACATGCCGAATCCTTGCACCAATTTTGGATGAACGTTACTGTTACCACTGGGGAGAACAACACACCATCCCTCAGGTCGGTCGTCAACACAAACAAGAAGTAGTCATCACTCCTGCAATAATCCGCCAAATTCTTCAACTGAATGATGCTACTCTCCTGCTGGATATCCGAAGGGCACCATAGATCTATCCTTTGCTCAACATGGATATCAAGGCGATCTCAGTGCCTCCACTATCATGAAGAAACACTTTAATGACGCTGAGCGCCTGATCTTCACATGGTGAATGTATGTTTGGCCCCTAAGACGTCGTCTTGGGATCAAATGTCCACCAAATGGCAGCAGGTAATGTATTCTATTCTTGAGCAACAACCACTAAATTTTTCTGAAATATATTTTTAGAGCTCAAGGATATGGCTCAAAAACTAACTGCCAACCGTTGGATACTATATCCACGGTCATATGGCCATTATTACAGACCAGCTTAATGCTGAGGGACTTGTTGGCTGGGAGTCCCTGCTACGGCTGTTCTGCCGGAGTATACTCCCGGCACAACTCTGACCAGACACTCAAAATGGCTGCCAAGCTGCGAAAACCCACGCAGCTGGAACCCACAGCCACCACCTCCAAATCCAAAGTCCCCACCAAACCCACCAAAAAGAAACCCAAAACGGCTACTCAGGGAATTGAGTCCCCTGAGGATGCCCCTGCAACACAAACGCAGATTATCCACTAGTCCAACCCCCTAGTGGATACAATGACTCCTCCAGCCACAGCCGCTCAGGCTTCCTCTCAACAGGAGCCTGCAGCAACCACACAAGGGTACCTACTTATCTGGGATCTTCCTCACTTGAGGAGATTGCCATTGAAGAGCACCAACTCCCCAGGTGCACACTGCTTCTATCCCAACCCCAAACAACCGCCCCTCACAGCCCAACTTTAATAGTTGCACAGTGCTGACTCAATTGCACTCCTCACCCCCTCCCCAGCACCACTTACTACTGGGAATACCTCTACAATTGAGGGGGAGGAACACAGTGCACCTTGAGAACCCACAGCACAGGGGTTTCCCACTTCTATCTCCTGGTGTAGACAAGGAGCTTAGAATATCTAGTGAGGCTGCCACCTCCTCTGACTCAGCACATGACCAGAGTGAGGCTGGTAACATTGCTAAGACCTCACTAGAGGCAACAGCTGATGAGGACATTGTCCTGAGGCTGGAAGTCCCCAGTACCAAGCACAAGGGGCACATGCACCAACTGGTCTACACCCAGTGCATGTAAATCCTGCTCTAAGCAGGAGGTCAGTGATTCAGCTTCGGCTGATGATGACCTGGGCTTTTCTATGATGTTCTTGCCCAGAACACAATCCTTGAAGAGAAAGTCAGTAGGCTGCAAAACCTACTTGACCAACTCTCACAAGGAGAAAGACCATCTGCCTCTATCCACCCACAGATGGCACCTTCACTTGAAGGTTTCCCAAACACCGAGCCACTCCAAAATCAACCACCTGCCTCTGCTTCAGGCCCTACTTCTCAGGAACAGAACCCTCCTGAGCAAATAGGTGGCTGTACTCAAAAATCCCTCCCTCTCATCACACCCATAATCACTGATATAGTGATCAAAGCCATTGATGAGAGGCTTCCTCAACATTACAGCCCTTGGTTGATGCTGCTGTCCAAAAGATCTTTCTGCGGTACAAACCCCTTCCTCCAATGCAACCAAAAAGGGGGGAGTACTGCAGTGAAAGAAAAGAAGAGGAAAAGATCCGAGGAAAGAAGGAAGCGAACAAGCCCAAAAGGAGGAGAAAGAACAGCAACCAATGCTCACCTACAAGCGAAAGAAAGGTGCTGATGAGCACATTGCTGAAGATAAAGCCTTGGAGTACTGATAAAAGAGGCTGATGCCGAACACAGCAGATCAATGGACAACATCATTGATCAGCTGTTTAGGCAAGGCCATGACACCAATAAACTTGACTCTGAGATTCGACGACTAGAGATTGAAGAAATCCAGAATAGATGGGCAAGTTATGAAGTGTTAGAAAGAGAAGGCTTGAAATCATGATAAGATTTATTGCAAAATATCTTGGAAGATCAATGATTGAAATCAAAGCTTGGTCCAGGGACAGTATCTTGGCAATCACCACCAAGATCTGTTCGTCTGAAGCATACACTAAGGGCTTGTTATTGAAGCTTTGAATGAAGCGGGTGCTGGGAGCAGGACTGAGCTAGCCAAGCAATCAAAAAGCCACACTCACCTCAAGGATGCTAGCACAGCCTGTCAACATTCCCACACCAAAACCACCCAAAACACAACCCACCAAACCAACTCCCTTACCCTCAAAACCCATAGCCGATGATATACCCTTGAAGAAGAAGAGAAGGATATTGAGGCTAGAAGAAGATGAAGAGAGAGATGAAGACAGGCTGCCGCTCTCAGCTGTGATTCAGTTGCCTAAGGCCACAAGTCACTCCTCAGCAATTACTCCTGAAGTCCAGAGAGACAATGGTTAAAGTGAAGCTAGAAGAAGAAGAGCTTCATAAACAGCATGATGAGGAATTGCTGAAGAGAGTTGACAAAGCTTATGCAGCCACATCTTCTATCATCAATATGAAGGAGCAAGCCCTCAGACTTTACACTCTCAGGCATACCTTTCAATATCAAAAGGAAAGAGTGAGGATTTGGCCTGATCCCAGGGTCTCTCACAGATTCATAAGAACAATATACCTCGGAGATACATTGGCCAGGTGAAAAAGATCGTAGATGAATGATCTCTCTGGTCTTTGTAGTTTCACCCTGGGAAATCCTAGAAGACTTCAAGAAGGCCTACAAAGCTAATCTAACCCTCAGAAGATGCTGGAAAACAAATAGTGAAAAAGGGGTTAGTTTACAAGAGGCTTGAGGAAGTCCAGGAAAAATGAGCTCCAGTTGTTCCTAGAGGGTAATCACCCGGATGAGTTTGCTTACAGAATAATAACAACTGTGGAGCTAAAGAATGGGAAACAGGCCCAATACCTGTCTGAGTATTATGGGCCGGAATCATTGTTTGAAGGAGGTGCTGAAGAGCTAACCATGGAGGAACAAATCACCTTCCTTGAGGCCTACACAAGAGAGTCGTACAGACTCATTATGGGGAAGTGAATCTCATGAATGGGATAACAACTCTGTGTCCTGTTCCCCAAAACAGAGTTCCATTCATACTCTGCCAAACAATATTTGAGGTTTCTTCCCAGGCCGGAGCTTACATGGGTCATCTTCTACTGATCAAGAAGGAAAAAGACCAACATTTTGCCATCAATAAGTGGAGAATAAATAAGTTAGAGGTTTTGGCTGCATTGGTTCAGGGGGAGTTTGTTGGACCAAAAGAACCAATGAGCCAAGATCAGAAAACCTCTAAGTCCCACATGGTTACAACAACTGCTGAAAGCCTCATCAGTAGTTTGACAAGTGCTGAAGACTTCAACAGCTGAAGATCAAGTGCTGAAGACTCAACAGCTGAAGAACCAAAGTGCTAAAGTACAACAGCTGAAGAACACAAGTGCTAAAGCTGAAAGACCAAAGTACTGAAGTACAACAGCTGAAGAGGTTACAAGTGCTGAAGATCAACAACTGATGTACAAAGTCTGAAGACAAAGACTGAAGACATCAGCTGATGATATCTACTGAAATCATCAGCTGATGAAACACCTGAAGGTCAAAGTCTGAAGATCAAGTACTGAAGCGTCAGTAGTTTGTCACAACTGCTGAAGAGTACTTCTTCAGTAGTGTTGTGATACAGTATTTTATATTTTTATGTTTCAGTAGTTTTGTAAACGATGTGAAGAGCTTGTTCTTCAGTCGTTGTAGTTTCAGTAGTTTTATATTTTGTACTTAACATGCTGATATGTTCTGTAGTTGTGAACATTTCAGTAGTTTGTTTAGAATTAGTTATTTTTGTATTAGATGCCAGTTGTCACTTTCCGTGATAACAGCAGTGAGTGATTGCTGCACTCTATTAAGGAGTGACAACTTATTGTACCTATGGACAAATGAATGGATGAATGAATGATTTGATTAGAAATATTCTCCTCTATAAAATTCCTTGAAATCAAGAATATATATTCTCTCCCTATAACGTATGCGATCTTAATGCTTACAAGTATCGATTGCTTGCTAAAATTTGTCTAATTCTAGTTTGTATTCCGCTGCTTTGTATCCTAATACATCAAACGTGTGATCGCTGATCCTGTCAGATGATCCAAAGTTGGTGCCGAAGTGCTGATGAGTTGCAGATATATTTACTAAGCATTTGGATCGTTCAACTTTCTAAAACCTGGTGTAAGGCTTGGTATGCTGCAGCAAAATAAGTGACAACTACTGATGATTTCGGTAAACAAGTACGATGATCATTATACACATGTCACAATAAGTCCTGATAAGTTTTATTCTCAGATGGATTTAATAACTACTGAAGAATAAATACCTAAAAAGTACTGTACTTTCTGTTAAAAAAACTGAGGAAGCTACAACTATGAGTAGTTATAACTACTGATTCAGTAAAATAGATAAGTACGAGTCATATGAAAACAACTTGAAAACAGCTAAAAGTCTGATGAGTAAGTGTTGAGGATAGTATGAAACAGCTGAAAGGCTAAGAATTGACGGAAAACTACTGATGAGATTTCTTTCAGTCGTTTCCACAAACTGAGTTTCACCTTACAGCTGATGACAAACCATGTCTCAGTAGTTTCACAACTACTGTGACTAACACCAAGTCTTCAGTTGTTTCTTACCAGAAGACAAAACAAGTTTTCGTGTTTCATAACTATGATGACTAAAACCAATGTCTTCAGGTGTTTTCAAATGTTTGATAGTTAAGACCAAGTTTCAGTTGTTTTCAAACAACTGATGACAACACCAAAACTTTCAGTCGTTTTCTTTTCAGCCTTTTCTTACCCTATAAATACCTGCACTTATAGTCAAACGTTTCATTCGCAGTTTTCTATCCTTTCTCTCTCTCAACAATGGCGACCATGAAACTTAAACCTAGACATAACTGTGTTGCCTACCTCTCGAAATCGGCTTCTGGAACCAATTTGATAATGCCATCGATCTTATGGTGGATTCCCAATTCCGATGCTTTTCTTTTGAATCCTACCATATACCCTGAATCCTTAACTCAATTCTAGTCCAACATCTCTGTAACAACTGGTGACAATGATAGCCAAATCACTCTCCAGTCGTTGGTTAACCAGAAACAGGTGGTAATCACCCCTGACATCATTCACAAAACCCTAAACTTGCATGATGCCAGCTGTGTTGTAGAATACCCTAAAGGCACCATCGATATGTCTTTGATCAACAACGGGTATGAAGGACTTAAGTGCTACAACCATTCTCAAAAAGCACTTCCATGATGCTGAAAGACTTATCTTCCACATGGTAAATGTCTGCCTTGCTCCAAAGACATCTTCATGGGATCAGATGTCCTCACGATGAAACAGGTATTGTACTCTATCTTTGAACGACAAAATCTAAATTTTTCTGAGATAGTGTTTATGGAACTTAAGGATCTGGCTCTGAAACCTATGTCAAACAAATGGCTATTTATCCCAGGTTTTTGATGCCATAATTTTAAATCATTAAATTCTGACGGCCTTGTTGGTCTTTGAGTCCCTGCTCCAGCTGTCTTAGCTGAGGTATACTCCAGACATAACTCTGACCCCACTCTCAAAGGGCTGCCTGTCTGCTCAAACCCAAGCAGAGGGAACCCACAGCCTCCACCTCCAGATCCAAAGTCCCCACCAAGCCCAAACCCCAAAAGCCCAAAAAGGCTACTCAGGGAGATGAGTCCCCTGAGGATGCCCCTGTACCACCAATACAGGAAACATATACTGGCTCTAACCCCCCAGTTATGTTAGAGACTCAACCTGCTGAAACCGCACAGGTATCCTCTCTACAGGATCCTGTTGCAACCACACTAGGGGAACCCAAACTACTAGAACCTATCTCAGTTGAGAAGGTTACCATTGAAGAGCACCTCTCACCCTGGGCATTCTGCTTCTGACCAATCTCCCACTGCAACTGCCCCTCAAAGCCCAACTCTTATCGTTGCTAAAGTGCTGAGTCAGCTGAATTCCTCACCCCCTCCCCAGAAACCAATTCACACTAGGCATACCTCAACAATTGAGGGGGAGGGCCAAAGTGCTGCTGATAACCCACACACAGGGGTTATAATGTTCAATCTCCAAGTGTAGAAAGGTGGTTAGAACTTCTGATCAGGTTGCCACTTCTACTGATTCAGAAAATGAATAGGATGAAGTTGGTACCATATATAAGACCTCACCAGAGGCAACTGCCAATGAAGGACAAAGTCCTGAGGTAGGAAGTCCCCAGAACCAAGAACAAGGGGCAAATGCATATACTGATCTACACTCAGGGCATGTACATCCTGATTTAATCAGGAGGTCAGATGATTCAGCAAAGATTGATGATGACCTGGGCTTTTTCTTCGATGTCTTAGCCCATAACACCATCCTAGAGAATGAGGTGAGCAGACTCAAAGAACTGCTAGCGAAAATGTCTCAGGATAAAAGTCCATCTGCCCCAATAAACCCCCAGATGGCACCTTCACTTGAAGGCTCACCAAACACTCAGCTACCACACTTAACTAAGCCACCAGCCCCTGTTTTTAGCACCAACTCTCAGGGACATAACCCCTCTGAGCAGATGGTTGCAACCTTTCAAAACTCCTTACCTCTCATCACTCCCATCATCACTGATTGTACATAAAGCCATTGAGGAGAGGATCTCCTCAAATCTACAAACACTTATTGATGAGGCTGTGCAAAAGTCACTTTCTGCCATTCAAACCCCTGAACCCAATGCACCCAAAAAGGGGGAGTCTAAGGCAGTAAAAGAAAGAAAGAGAAGAGAGTGGTTGATGAGAAACAACAAGAAAAAGAAAAGGAGCTAGAGAAAGAGAAACAACTGATCACTTATAAAAGGAAGAAAAGTGCTGAAACACAAGAGCCTGTTGAAGAGAAATCCTTAGAAGATCTGGTTAAAGAAACTGATGAAGCTCACGCAGATCTATGGACAGAATAATAGACCAACTCTTTAGATAGGGCTTTGATACAGCCATTTTAGACACTGAGATCAGAAGGCTGGAAGTTAAGGAATACAAGAAGATGGGCTAGTTACAGTGTCATGGATAGGGAAAGTTGGAGATAATGATCAGATTTATTGCAAAGTACTTGGGAAGATCATTGATTGAGATCAAATCATGGACCAGAGACAGTATTCTGGCAATAACTACCAGAATCTGTTCTTCTGAAGCATTCAATAAGGGGTTAATTATAGAATCATTGGATGAGGCAGGTGTTGGGAAAAGAACTATATGGCCAAGCTCTCCAAAGCAAAACTTACCACAAAAATGCTAGATCAGCCTTCCCTAACTCCAACTCATAAACAACCAACTCCAAAACGTGCCAACCCTATCCCTAAACCAAACCCACTCACAACTCAACCCACAAAACCAACTCCATTACCTCAAAACCACCTCAAACACCACACCCAGTGATGCACCCAGAAGGAGGAGAAGGGTGTGAGGGTAGAAGAAAAAGAAAGAAGAGGATGATAATGAAGATAGTCTGCCAATCTCTGATGTTCTCAAACTTAAAACACCTAAGCTCAGAAGTCAGCAGATGATTACCCTAACTTGCAAATGCAAATGGTGAAAGTAAAGATTGAAGAAGCGACAACAGAAGCAGCATGATGAGCAATTTCTCAAAATGGTTGACAAGGACTTCCCTCAGTCCTCATCCATTCAAGAAATGAAGAAACAAGCTCTGAGGCTGTACACTCTTAGGCATACATTCCAACATCAAAAAGAAAGAGTGAGGATTTGGCCAGACCCCAGGGTATGTTCCAGAATTCATAAGAAAAGCATACCAAGTAGATATCATGGCCAAGTGAAAAAGACTTTGAATGCTACAATTAGTTTGGCTATGGTAGTCTCACCCTGGGAATTATTGAAGAATTCAAGAGAGCACACTCAAAGGCAAACCCTCAATCTATACTTGAGAACAAAATGATCAAGAAGGGGTTGTTATACAAGAAACTTGAAGATCTTTAAAAGAGTGAACTCCAGTTGCTACTAGAAGGCTCTCACCCAGATGAATTTGCATACAGAGAGATCATAACTGTTGAGTTGAAGAATGGGAAGACAGTTAGATATATGTTTGAATATTATGGGCCTGAGTTCTTCTTTGAGGGAGAAGCAGAAGAACTCACCAAGGAGGAACACGTTGTTCTCCTTGAGACCTATGCAAGAGAGTCTTACAGACTCATCAATGGAATTAGGTTTCATGGTTGGGACAAGGCTCTGTGTCCAGTTTCCCAAGACAGAGTTCCCTTCCATACTTAGCCATCAAATATTCAGAAACCTTTTCCTGGCCTGTGCTTACATGATTACCTCTGAAGCTGATCAAGAGGGTGTTTCTTCTGCCAAAGAAAGTGGGATCATCAATAAACTTAGAGGTTTTGGCTGCATTGGTTCAGGGGGAGTTTGTTGGACCAAAAGAACCATGAGCCTGATCAAAAAACCTCTAAGTCCCACAGACATTACAACTGCTAAAGAAGATTACACAGTTGAAGACATCAACTGATTACAAGGTCTGAAGACAAAGTCTAAAGACAAAATGTGAAGACTTCTACTGAAGACAAAGTCTGAAAGTAAAGTACTGAAGACAAAGTCTGAAAGTAAAGTACTGAAGACAAAGACTGAAGACCAGAGTGATCAGTAGTTGTCACAACAGCTGAAGTTATTAACTTCAGTAGTGTGATGGTTTTCCTTTTAGTACTTGTAATTACTTTTTAGTAGTTTATAGTTTCAGTAGTTTTATGTTTTTGTACTTAGCATTCTCTGAGATGTGATCAGTTGTTGAGAACATTTTCAGTAGTTTGCATAGTTTCAGTTGTTTGTATAAATCTGTTAAATGTCACTATCAAGTGATATCAGCAGACGCCACATTCCTTATATAAGGATTGTTGACCTAATTGTAACTGTGACTTTGAGCCACCACGAAAGCATTTGAATGAAATATTCCTTTTGCAGAATTCTCTCTCTTTCTATAACCGTGCACTATTCCATTGAATATCAATTGTGTTCTTGCAAAATTGTTTAATTCATTGATCGAATTCCGCTGCAATCTACTCTAATCAATCAAACTTAGATCGTTGATCTTAACAATATATCATCTCCACTATCCACTCAGGGTGGCACTAAGAGGGCTATGTTCCTTCAAGACTTCATGCAAGATGAGGAGGAAGAGTGAGATAAGGAGCCGTTGGTAAGGACTGTGGGCACTAAGGTAGTTCCCACTGAGAGACGGATTGCGGTGGTTGGTGGACGACAGGGTGAGTCCAGGGTTGCTGCTACTACGCCTACTGATCCACCATACATCCAAACCAGAGTTTTTATAACAACTCAACGGGTCAGGTAGAGGTGTGGTGCAATGTTGATGTTCAGAGATACACCAACCCCCCTACTCGAAAGGGACTTTTATTCTTCTTTGATTATGATGGATTCTTTGAATCCTTCAATATACTTTCATCTCATTTTGATGATGATTTGTTTGCTAGGATGATGTATGATGTTCTAAACCCTCTCCTACCAAACTCGACAATACCGGACCCATCAGGTGATTCTTCTAGTTCCTCAGGGGGAACCTTGATGTAAGTGACTCCTCCTCTGATGAGGAAGTAGTTGTGATTGCTAATGTGGACCAAGAGGAATAGGTTCCCAACAATCAAAGTACACAAGCATCAAATCCTGATGATTATGACACTTCAGAATCTCATACTCCCACTGCCTCAGATACTAACCTGGTGTTCACAATCTGGATAATGAGGTAGTTGCTCCCACCACTCCTAGATCATGACTTAATGTGTATCATCCTTTGGACAGTGTCATTGGAGATGTTCGATCAGTAGTATAGACTAGAAATCAGCTATACTCATCTGATTATGCCTCGTAATAGAGAAGGGATATCTTCACGATGGTGCATATCAATGTTTTGTGTCTCAATTTGAGCCAAAATATATGACTGAATCCCTAAACGATGAGGAATGGGTTGGTGCTATGCAAGAAGAACTCATACAATTCAAGAAGCTAGGATTATGGACATTGGTGGATAAACCAAAAGGTGCTAAAGTGATTAGCACTAAATGGGTCTTGAAGTGCAAGAAAGATGACCAAGGGGTCATAATCAGAAACAAGGCTTGACTTGTAGTTCAAGGATTTAGATAAGTCGAAGGCATTGATTACAATGAAGTGTTTGCACCTCTGGCTAGAATGGAAGCAATCTCTATCTTCCTAGCCTTTGCATCTTACATGAAGATTAAAGTTTATCAATTAGATGTCAAAAGTGCATTCCTTCATGGTAAAATCCGTGAGACAGTCTACGTCAATCAACGTGAAGGATTTAAGGATCCTTATCATCAGGACAGAGTTTACAAACTATAGAAGGCTCTCTACAGGCTCCATCAAACCCCAAAAACCTGGTACGAGAAGCTCTTGACTCATCTTGTGAAACACGGTTATCACAATTGAGTGATTGACTATACACTGTTCATCAAAGAAAAAGATGGCGACTTACTACTAGTACAAATTTATGTTGATGACATAATCTTTAGTTCCAAAAATGAAGAGTTATGTAACGAATTTGAATCTGTAATGAAAGCAGAATTTGAGATGAGTGCCATGGGGGAGATGAAGTTTTTTCTTAGGTTACAGGTGGATGAAACACCAAAGGGAATATTTCTACATTAGACCAAGTATGTAGGCGATATCCTTAGTCGGTTCGGTATGGATAATGCTTCTGCAGCTAGAACTCCACTTGCCACAAACCATGACGTGTCACTTGACGAAAATGGTGATCTGGTCTATGTAACAAGGTATAGAGGAATGATCGGATCTCTCATGTACCTCACAGCTTCACGACCGGATATCATGTACGCGACATGTCTTTGTTCCAGATATCAAGCAAAACCCAAAGTCAACCATCTCATAGGTGTTAAAAGGATTCTTTGTTATCTGAAGGGTACTCCAATACTCGGGTTATGGTATCCTCATGACAATGATTTTGAGCTTACAACGTATAGTGACTCGGATTATGGTGGTTGCAAAATGAATTACAAGTCAACATCAGCAGGATGTCAGTTCCTTGGTAGACGGTTAGTCACCTAGCAGTGTAAGAAGCAGACCTCCGTTGCTCTGTCAACATGTTAAGCTGAATACGTTGCTGCTGCAAGTTGCTGTTCACAAATCATCTGGATTCAACAGCAAATGCGTGATTACGGTTTGCAATTTTCTAACACTCCTATTTTTGTAGATAACTCCACTGCGATCGCCGTAACAAAAAATCCGGTCCACCATTCTAAGACTAAACACATCAGTATTAAGTATCACTTTATATGTGACTGTTTTGAAAAGCACTTGATCGATGTGGTTAAAATTAATACAGATTTTCAACACGCTGACCTCTACACCAAAGCATTTCATAAACCGAAGTTTTTATATCTGTTAGAGGTCAATGGCGTGAAAAAAAATGTGAAGTGATTCCAGAAGACGAAAGTCCGTAGTCCGACTAGTATAGTTAATTTTATTTTATTTTACTTACCTCCCTGTCTAATAAAAATCCAAATACACAAAAATATTTTCAGTTTTAGAATTTTAGGGGGAGAATAGGTTAGATTAGTATTTAAATTAGTTGCTTTATTTAATTAAAAAATAACAAGGGAGAAGGACAGCTTAGCTAAAAGAAATGAAATCAAATCTGTGATTCTGATTCAACGTTATAGAAAATGATAGTACATAGGGAACAGATGTTTGAGACTTTAAAAGATTTTAAATGAAGAAGATGTAAAATTCAAAGTATAAGTGTGAGAAGTCTAAGCAAAATAAAAGAAAAAATGATAGTAAACCTAGTAAGCTATTGAGGAACATGGAGAAATTAGACCTAGAGGTTGCTAGTTGATTATATGATGTGTCGGTAGATTCAACAATAGATGAGTAGACTTCATTGTCGTTTAAAATTCAAACTAAGTTCTTCAAATAGCTATGGGTTCCCATCTTATCCCTAGTTAACACAATCAACGAAGTTCCAATAAGGGGTGACGAGCAAAATAAACGCCACAAATGTGTGCAGACGACCATAAAAATGAGAAAAGCACATGGAAAAATGCTAAATGCAATCAAGCTAATAAATTATGTTGTTCGTGCGCTATGTGCAAATAGAAAATAAATGCTCTAACAAGAACATAGGTTGTGTGCCTCTCTGCTATGCGGTGGCACTAACCTGAGGATAGGAATAACATAAATATTCTAGAATTCATTGTTGTTTGCGCCTCTCTACTGTGCGGTGGTACTGACCTGAGGCTTTGCATCTCTTTGAAAGCTCTTAGAAAAGTTTCTTCTTGTAATATACCCGTATACCGCTAAAAAATCTCCTGAGGAATGTTGATTACCATATTAGCGTGGGATCCACAAATGCTCGTTGAAATAATTAAACCTTAATGTGTGTCAAAAATTTGTGTATGGATTTAAGAGGAAAAGTATATTGACAATCATCGTGTGCTGCAGTTCTTGAAAGTCAAAATCATTATGTGCATCTTATAGCTCTCGTATGATTTCCTAAAACTGCTATTGACACTTAGTCAAAACAAGAATATAGCATCAAAGAGTTTACTAAAATGTCCCAAATGATTCTGATATACCTGTATGATTCCATAATGAATCGTACCAGAAATGATAAAACAAATAGATCTGAAGCTGTGCTGTCCATGAAGTAAAATCAGTTAGAAGTACTCTAATAGGTGTATATTTATCTCCAATCCAAAATGCAAAATTATATTTTGTTTCGTGTTTAATTTTCAAGTTGTTTTATTTAACTTTTAGTTATTTGTTAGGTAAAAGTTGGACTATACTTCTGGATTCAATTTGTGAATCACTCACTAAAAGGGGTCAAGTCTGAGGAGACCAATCGGGTTTTAAATAAAAGGATCACGTCTGAGGTGATCAAACAGTTGTTTGAAATTAAAAGGATCACATATGAAGTGATCAAACAATATTTTCGAAATTAAAAGGATCATGTCAGAGGTGATCAATAGTTTATCAAATTAAAAAGGTCATGTCTAAGATGATCATCGGTCATAACGTCTTATCAATAGTTAACAGGTTAAGTGTTTGAAAGCGCATGAGGTCAAACTCATAAGTCTGAGCCATTCACACGACTGGACCATAAGCATGGGTCAATCCATGCGATTGGATCACCAGAATGAACCAATCACATGAATGGATGTGACCGACTGAGTCAGTCGATTGACTGAACCCCAGTCGCACGACTGAAGAGTATGAATAGGTCCAAGCGCATGACATGTAATGCACAACCAAAATTGATGTCAATGTCCCGTTTAACCTAGCCCTAATGTTCGAAATCGCCCAAAACAAGAACATAGACATAATCGTCAAAATAAACAACTAAAATGGATCTGATCGTTGATTGAAATAGTATTAGGGGTTATTTTGAATGTTTGCGAGTCTAATGAGCCTAAACTCAACATTTAACATCAAGTTTAGACCACGAACTAAACTTAATGTGTTGAACAGAGACTTCTGCGAATGGACATGCTAAAGAACTTCAATCGCAGGATTGAGCTGGGCGTACGGCTCAAATGCACGAGTGAACCAGGCGCATGAGTTCAATCGCACGATTGACTCAACCGCATGGACCAACACACGACTAAAGTCAGTCGCAAGCAAAATCGCACGACTGAACTCAGCCGCATGCTCAATCGCATAACTGAACTCAGTCGTATGATTCAATCGCATGATTGAAGCAAACTGATCTCAAAACAACTTAATTTCAATTGTCTTCTTTTATGCCCAAATCTACAAATAGGTGGACTATCAACACCAAGCATAACATCTGTGCTCACCTTGACGCTACATCCAGGAATGCTGCTGAGTTCTCAGGGATTATTGCCTTTCTGTGTAGATCATAGATCTTTAAGGCTATCTCGACTCCATGCACACCTTACAGATCCATCCAACAGGAATTATGGGAAAGTGCCGTAGTTGATAGATCAACTTAGCCTTACTATATACTAAGCTCTTTTTTTGGCCAAGAGATTGAAGTTACTGCAGCTGATCTGAGACGGGTACTGATCTCGGTGATGATGAAGCCCACCGGACCAAGTTTCATCCTCTGACAGTAAGGGCTGCTTTCTACGGATGAAGTACACTAGGGACATCAACTCAGGTGTGCTCAACAAAAGCAACCTATGTCCCCAGTTCAAGTACCTGGCCCATGTCATCCTGAAGTGCATAGCATCTAGGAGAGGAGGATTTGATGATCTATCTAACCAAATCCAGAATGCATACGTTGCACTGGTGTTGAAACATCCTTTCAGCTTCTCCAACACCATATTCTCTTACTTGATAGAGAACCTAAAAGCTAAGGGTAAGGAGTGTTTTTCCGGTACCCTCGGTTCTTAGAGCTTATTACGGATAAGAAACTCCCATCTTTGCCAAAGGAAAGAGATGATGCAGTGGTGCTTGAGGTGATGGATGATACCACCTTAGGTAGGATGAAGGTTTACCGGGGCAAGCAGGTGATGCCCCCTGTGAGGAGATTGTTTGGGCATCTGGCCCAGGAAGATTATATGGCCCCGGCTCGCAAGAAATGGTGTCACGATGACAGTGATTTAGACACAGAGCCTATAGTTTTACCCACTGACACTGACGATGATGATGACAATGAAGATGGTAGAGATATTGGCCCCACTCCATCGAGGGCCACTATCATTGATATATCATCTCCACCATTGACTCAGGGTGGACCTGAGAGGGTTACGTTCCATCAAGACTTCCTGCAAGATGAGGAGGAAGAGTCAGATGAGGAGCCATTGGTAAGGACAGTGGGCACTAAGGTAGTTGCCACTGAGAGAGGGATTGCGGCGGTTGGTGGATGCCAGGGTAAGTCCAGGGATGCTAGTACTGCGGCTACTAATCCACCATACATCCCTGACCAGCCCATCAGCCCAGGGGGAGCATCGTCTTTTAAGGGATCGAGGAAGAAAAGGATGGCTCTACCCAATGGCATGAAGATTAAGAGGAGGAGGATTACCTTGATTACCACCACCTCTACCACAACTACCACCACCACTACCACACCCCCTACCACCACTACCACACTCACTACCACCACTACCACACCTCCTACCTCCACTACCATAGCCACCCCTTCACCATCCACTCATATTCGACCTCCCATATTCACGACATTCACCACCACTACCACCACCCAACAAGCCGGGACATCAGCTCAAGTCCCAATGAGCCATGGATCAACTCTACCCCCTATCGGGTTAGAGGAACAGCTTGCCAACCTCAATCGGATGGTACTAAAACTGCTTGCCACTAATGAACTAAGAGCTGTACAGCTCAACCAGCTTATGGAGCTAAATGCTACTCACGCTGAGTAGATTACACAGCTCCAGGAGCAGAATGCTCATTCGGTTAAGATCATTGAGGATTTGGAGGCAAAGAACAAGAAGATTATGCTAAGGCTTAAAGGATCCAAAGATGAGCCTTTAAAGATCATGGAAGGAGATGATGATGATGATGATGATGATGATGATGATTTGGATGAAGAAGATGAGGGTAATGATGAAGGACAGATTCAAAGGAGAAAGGGGACGATGATGATGAAGAAGGTGATGCTACTGCATCAGCTTGTACTTAGGCTCAAGAGAGGCGATGTAAGAGAACTAAAGATCAAGGAGCCTCATCTTCAGCTCCTCCTGTTGAAAAACTACAATTCAAGGCAAAAATAATAGTTAGATGTTTTTGTATTTAGAACTTTTGTATTTGAATTATATTACATTTATGTAATTAAGTATCATCTATGTTTGTTTATGTTTAAATGCTTTATATGATGACTTATGTGTGTTGGGCTTAATGTCAAATCAAGCAAATAAAACTCCACAACAGGATGAATACAATGTTGCTCCCCTTCAGCAAATCAAGTCTCAATTCACCATGATTCTTGATTTGCAAGGGATCGTCAGACGGTTAGTGAGCTACACTCCCGAAAATGGAGAAATTATACACGATCTGACCGACGAGCAACTTGCTACAATGTTCAGACTGAATCCTGACGAGCTCATCAAAGACGCTCCAAAGGTCGATGTCATAAGTGATGATGAGCTGAACGATGTTGATGAAATAGAGATAGAGGATGTCAGTCTGACCACTATTCAGAGTACAGTGACCTAGAGGGAAATGTGATCCTTAACTTGGGGACACTCTCGACAGTGCTACATTTGAAAAACTAGATGAGATGGAGAAAGAAAAAGATAAAGATGAAAGCCAAGCCCAAGCCTTGGATGCAGATGTTCATATAAAGAAGGCTGAATGGGCAGCTTGTTTTGCTGAAATAAGAGCCCAACGCACAACTTCAAACCAAAATGCCTGCACCAAACTCTACAAATTCAGCAAACATAAGAAGGTGTCTGGAAAGATCATAGCATGGGCGTATTTTGAGGACTTAAACATTTCTGCTGTAAAAAGGGAGAATGGAATAGAGTACTTCAGGTATCCTCATGATCTGAAGACTCTCCCAGGTTTTGAGCTCAACCAACTGGCATGTTTAAATCTATTGTATGCTGATCCCAGAAATATGTCAGGTTGGTTTGAGTCTACATTAAAGAAGGAATACCACACCAGATGGATAAACTTCAGACCTTAACAACCGAAGAGGTTTATTCACAAGTTTGAAGTGGATCCTATATCTAGAAAGCCTAAAGTAGTGTTGAAGTGGAGTCCCCCGTGCACGATGTCGAAGATTCCATTACGGGAAATGCCTCAGGACTTCTGTCCGCATTTCAAATGGTGGTATTATGACTGGAGGACGGGTGACGCGGTCATAGTTCTGAACAAAGAGGGCAAAGTGGAAACTATCAGGGTATTTGACCCAATGTGGCTTACCAACTTGTCAGCTGAAGATGTCTACACTTTATACAAGTGGCCACTGTTCTATGACGCGTAGTATATTGTACAATCTCTCCAATTCCAGAATGTGATATGGCTCTGCTTTGCGTTTGAAATACACGCAAGAGTCACAAGAGAGGAGAAGTACAAGAGGTTTGAGGAGCATATTAAGGATGTCAGACAATAGAGTAAACTAGGTCCAAAGGGGAGTTTCTTGATACATATGTTCCTAGTTTATGAGATTAATGTAAAATGTCTGTCATGGCTTACAGATGTGTAATGAAACAATGTAATAATATGTGATTTTGTGTTTTGATGTTTACTTATATCTGATTCATATATATGAACTTATATAAGATTCCACACTATTTTATTTGATTCACGCATAATCAGTTAGAACTCCGTATATACACAATCGTAACAAATACGTATATCTCTAGCCTATGCATCCAACATGAAGATTAAAGTTTATCAATTGGATGTGAAAAGTGCATTCCTCATGGTGAAATCCGTAAAACAGTGTTTGTCAGTCAACCCGAAGGATTTGAGGATCCGTATCATCGGGATAGAGTTTACAAACTGGACAAGACTCTATACGGGCTCCATCAAGCCCCTAGAGCCTGGTATGAGAAACTCTCAACTCATCTTGTGAAATACGGTTTTTGCAGAAGAGTTATTGATAGTACAATGTTCATCAAAGAAAAGGATGGTGATTTACTACCGGAACAAATATTGTGGATGACATAATCTTCGGTTCTAAAGACGAAGATTTATGTAAAGAATTCGAATCTGTAATGAAGGCAGAGTTTGAGATGAGCGCCATGGGGAAGATGAAGTTTTTCTTGGGATTACAGGTGGATCAGACACCAAAAGGAATCTTCCAGCATCAATCAAAGTTTGTAGGTGATATCCTTAGTCGGTTCGACATGGAGCATGCTTCAGCTACTGGAACTCCACTCGCCACAAACCATGACGTAGCACCCGACGAAAATGGTGATCTGGTTGATGCTACCATGTATAGAGGAATGAACGGATCCCTAATGTACCTCACAGCCTCACATCCTGATATCATGTATGCCATGTGTCTTTGTTCAAGATATCAGGCAAAGCCAAAAGTAAGTCATCTCATCGGGGTTAAATGGATTTTTCATTATCTAAAGGGTACTCCAACACTCGGGTTGTGGTATTCTCATGATGATGGATTTGAGCTTACAGCGTATAGTGACTCAGACTATGGTGGTTGCAAATGAATTACAAGTCAACATGTGCAGGATGTCAGTTCTTTGGTAGACGGTTAGTCACCTAGCAGTGTAAGAAGCGGACATTAGTTGCTCTGTCAACTTGTGAAGCTGAATATGTTATTGCTGCAATTTTTGTTCACATATCATTTGGATTCAATGGCCAATACGCGACTATGGTTCGCACTTTTCTAACACACCCTTATTTTTGTTAATAATTCTGCTGCTATGCTGTCACCAAAAATCCGGTCCAACACCTTAAAACAAAACACAAAAAGTCTTTCGGTTTTTAAGGTCAATGGTGTGAAAATGAAAAGTGATGTGATTCTAGAAGAAGAAAGTTTATAGTCCGAAATTATTTTTATTTAATTTAATTTAATTTTATTTTATTTTCCTATCTATTAATATCCCAAAACACAAAAGGATTTTCTGTTTTAGAATTTTAGGGAGAGAATAGTTTAGTTAGTATTTAATTAGTATTTATTTAAATAAAAAAGCAAGGGAGGAGGGCAACTTAGTTAAAAGAAATGAAATCAAATCTGTGATTTGGATTCAACGTTTATGGAAATGACAGTACATAAGGAACAAATTGTTTGGGAGTTCAAAAGGATCTAGATGTTTAAGATGCAAAATTCAAAATAAAAGTCTGAGAAGTCTAAGCAAAATAAAAGGGAAAATGATAGTAAAACTAGTATGTTACTGAGGTAACATAGAGAAAGTAGACCTAGGGTTGCTAGCTCATTATATGATGTGTCGGTAGATTTAACACAATATATGAGTAAACCTCGTTGGTGATTTAAATTCAAACTAAGTTGTTCAACTAGCTATGGGTCTCCATCTTATCCCTGGTTAACACAATCAACGCATTTCCAATAAGGGGTGACGAGCAAAATAAACGCCACAAATGTGTGCAGATGACCATAAAAATGAGCAAAGCACAAAAAAAATTCCAGAATGCAATCAAACTAATGACTAACATTGTTGGTGCAATATATGCAAAAGAAAAATAAATTCTCTATCTTGAAGTTAGGTTGTGTGCCATTCTAATGTGCGGTGACACTGACCTGAGGATAAGCACAACCTAAATATTCTAGAATTCATTGTAGTTTACGCCTCACTGCTGTGCAGTGGCACTAACCTAAGGCTTGACATCTCTTTGAAAGCTCTTAGAATAGTTCCTTCTTGTCCAATACCTGTAGACCACTCAAAAATCTCCTAAGAAATGTTGATTACCATATAAGTGTGGGATCCACAAATGGTTGTTGAAATAATCAAATCTAATTCTTCACCAATATGAGTCAAAAATCTGTGTATGGATTTAAGTGGACAAATATACTGACAATCATCGTGACTGCAACTCTTGAAAGTCAAAAACATTGTGTGTATCTTATAGCTCTAGTATGATTTCCTGAAAGTGCTATTGACTCTCGGACAAAATCAAGAATCCAACATCAATGTGTTGTAGTAAATTCTGCTAAATGATTTTGATATACCTATATGATTCCATAATGAATCTTTCCAAAAATGATCAAATTAACTTGACGCTCATGCTACTGATTGAATCTTTCCAGAAATGATCAAACTCAAGAATCCAACATCGATGTGTTGCAGACACCAGGTTGAGTCGAGGGGTGATGCTACTGATGTTACTGACCCTACTTACACCCCAGACCAGCCCAACAACTAAGGGGGAGCCTCTTTCTCAAAGAGCTCCAGGATGTAGAGAATGGCTCAACCTTATGACAAAAATGTTAAGAGGTGAAGGTTTATTGTGATCACATCTTCTGCAACCTCCACCACTGACACACCCACTTCTACTGCCACCACTCCACCACCCCCACTACTACCACCACCACTCCTCCCACTACCACTATCACTTCTCCCACTACCACTACCACAGCCACTCCACCACATCCCACTCCCATTCCACCTCCAATATTCACCACATTCACTACTATCACCTCTCATCAAGTTGGTCCGTCCTCCCAATCCACATTCTCACTAGGACCAAATCTACCCATGGTCGGATTGGAGGAGCAGCTTGCTAACTTGAACCGGATTGTGCTGAGATAGATTGCCACCAATAAGCTAAGGCTACTTAGCTAAACAAGATGATGGAGGTGAACGTTGCTCAGGCAAAGAAGATTGTAAAGCTGAGTGAAAAGAACGCTCAGTATGAAAGAGCGTTAGGCCAAGCCCACCATGCACTTACGAGTCAAAATGAGCTGGTGTTGAAGTTGGTGAAGAGAATAGAGGAGCTTGAGAATAAGAATAAGAAGATACTATTGTCCTATAACAGATTCCTCAGATCACTGCCTGAGAGATGGGACACATACACTATTGTCCTACGCTCCAGTGCAAATCTGGATAGTCTATCTCTCACCCAACTTCATGGGAAACTGCTTACATTCGAGAGAGAGATAGAGCAGAAAAGGAAACTAGCATCATCAGGAAAGCTCACTGATGACTTTGTACCAGGGAACACTGCCTTGGTTGGTCATGAGTCAGAATATGCTGCATCTGAAAGCAATTATGATGAGCATATAGATTTCTCTTCAAATAGTTCTGATCATGCATTTGTTGGTGTTGATATTCAATCAAGCTGTAATAGTGACAATTTATGCTTCATCATGGATGATATGAAGGGTATTGCTGATGATGATTTAGAAGAGATGGATATTCTAAGCCAATGGCCTTAGTTAATATCAGATCTCAAAAGTTCTACAAGAGAACTGGCAGGAAATTTCCTGGACTCTCTGGCAAAACCAAAGTTGGTTTTGACAAGAGTAAGTTGAGGTGTCACAAATGCCAAAGGCTTGGACACTTTGCAAGAGAGTGTAGATCAACTGGATCTAACTCCTCTGCACCCTTTGTGACTTTTCCAAGCACTAGTCCACAAAACAGAGGGCAACATCCTGCGAGTTCTGGTCATCATTCACACCCAATATCTCCTGCATACTTTGTCCCTCAGGGTCCAATGTCATATCCATATCCCTGCTATTACATGCCTCACCAAATCCGGTTCAAGCTCCTATGGAACAAAAACCACAAGCATTACTGAACCTCAACCTTCCCAATCTCATCAACAATCTCAACCTCAACAACACAACTTTTTCACCCCAGGAGTTGTTGACTGGAGCAGTCTACCAGATGATATGTCTGGTCATGAACAACTACTCTCTGGTGCTGGTCAACATGGTAGTGACAGTCCTTTTGGAAAGTTTGCTCTTATGGCTCTGGAGTATGCTGATACCTCATCCTCTAATGCCTCCACACCACAGGTATCACAGGTATCCTCTGAGGCCAAAGCCAAGCTATGTTCTGAAACATGCATACCCACATTTGCATCTATTAGAGAAGCAAATGTAGCTTTAATTAACAAGAACATTCAGCTAGAACAAATAATATCCAAAAGAAAAGCTGAATTTGAGTCTGTGATTAATGATAAGAATGATGAGATTTACAAACTTAAATGTCAAATCACTGATGATAAGGCTAGGGAAGAGGTACTTCTAGAGAAGTACAGAGACCTCAAAGAAACACTTGCAACTACCCAGGTAGAGTGTGACCAATGGGTACATTCTTGCAAGGGTTTTGAAATGCTTCTTAGTAAGCAGTCTGCTTCCAATGTGAAGTTTGTCATTGGTTATAATCACACTGCTCCTCCTCCAGATTTTACTCCCAGAGCAGAGGTAAAATCTGATGGAGAAAGCAATAACCAATCCTTTTCATCATGTGATCTACTATCTGATACAGCACCATCAGAGGTTGAAGTCAGCATTAATTCCTCTCAAAACCTATCAGCTGATGTTGATGGTTTAATTGCTGACACTCACATGATCAAAAAGTTGATCACTCCAGGTGGTATTTCACAAAGTACTAAAAGTACTAAAGAGCATGTCATAACACCTAGAGAACAAACCCAAACTACTGCATGTACTAAGGGAAAAAAATGCTAGTACTGATAGCAAACTACTGAAGAATAAGTCTTCAGTAGTTTTATCTTCTTCAGCAGATAATCAACTTAAGATGAAGAAAAAGCCATGTGAAATATGTGGCTTATTCAATCATCTTACTGATGATTGCTGGTATAAAAAGGGCTCCAAACTCAAACAAAATGAGAACATTAAAAAGCAATGGATAAAATGAAAACTGAGTTTGAAACCAAATTTGTACCAGCAACATCAAAACCTATGACCCTAAAATCCAAAAGAAATCTAAAAAGCAAGGGGTTAATCAGGCAACAGCTAAGGTTGCTCAAAGGGAGATGGTACAACACATGATCCATCAATCTCAAGCACTAATGTGTCTGATGAGCTTAAGATTTATCACAGAACCAGACACAACTTGTTATGATGGTTCACATCTATTGGGGAGAGTCAACCAATTAGATGCTCATGTGCTGAAACCACAGAGAAGAAAATCCATGCCAAAGGATTCTTCTTCTTCACCATCTCCATCCCCTCAGGCTGTTATTCATAGAAAATCTGTTAGTTTACCATCTGTTGATGTGAATAGACCCAAAACCAAAAGGTTTGGGTCTCAAAAACTAACTAATTGTTTATGATTGCAGGGTTCTTCAGCATGCCAAAGTAGCATCTGGTATGTAGACAGTGGAGGATCTATGCATATGACAGGGAACAGCTCTCTTCTTCATGACTATTCTCAAGGAAAGAAGGGGTTGTTTCTTTTGGCAATGATGCTAAGGGTTACATCATTGGTAAAGGCTTTGTCTCCAATGGGGAAATAAAGTTTGATGATGTTAATCATGTGGAAAATCTCAAATACAATCTCTTGAGTGTCAGTCAAATGTGTGATAAAGGCCATGTTGCTCTTTTCACCAGTCAGAACTATAGGATTCTGTCATCCAAAGTTCTGAATTTGATTGATAAGGTGTGGATGATCACACTCTCCTAAGGGCAAACAGGACAGGAAGAGTGTATGCCTTAGATCTTTCAAGAAAATAGCTCTCAAAGGCCATCCTTGCCTATTTTCCAAAGCCTCTCCTCAGGAATCTAAACTGTGGCACAGAAGGCTGGGTCATGTTAATATCAAAAACATGAATCAGCTGATCACAATAGTTTAGTGAGAGGTTTACCAATAAAGGAGTTCCACTGTAATGAAACCTGCACCGCTTGTTTAAAAGGAAAACAACACAAAGTCTCATTCCCTCCTATTGAAGAACCTAAGTCCACTGCCTGCTTGCAGTTACTGCACATGGATCTATTTGGTCCTGTGAGAGTGATGAGCATGGCAAGAAGAAATCTGTCTGGTTTTTGCATTCGAAGGTTGAGGTTGCTCAGAAGATTATAAACTTTGTGTTGTATGTTGAGAAGCAGTATTCCCTATCAGTCAAGTGTATAAGGAGTGACAATGGAACTGAATTCAGAAACCATACACTTGATGATGTTTATCTTTCAAAGGGAATCAAAAGGCAGTTTAGCATCCCAAGAACTCTAGAACAAAATAGAGTAGTGGAGAGAAAGAACAGGACCCTAATTGAAGCTGCAAGGTCTATGTTGGCCGACTCTAGTTTGCCACTGACCTTTTGGGCTGAAGCTGTTAATACAGCTTGCTATGTGCAGAATAGAGCCTTAGTAAATCAGAGGTTGATGAAGACTCCATATGATGTTCTACATCACTTGGCTCCTCTAATTTCATTTTTCAGAGCCTTTGGGTGTCCCTGTTTCATTCTCAACACAAGGATCAACTCCAAATTTGATCCTAAGGTGGATGCAAGGTATTTTGTTGGTTATTCATCTACTTGCAAGGCATACAGAGTCTTCAATTGCAGAACAAAGATAGTTGAAGAGACTCTGCATGTGAAGTTTAATGAATCTCCAAAGGACAAGATTCCATAAAACCCAGTGGAGTTATTTGATCTGGACATACTGCAATATGTTCCTTATCAACCTTCAGCTGTTGCAGATCATGTGGATAAATCATCTTCTGCAGCATGTCTTCCACCTGGTGGTATTGATGATGATGATAATATCAATACTCACCTATTCAAGTTTAGTGATCAACTGCCTGAGTCTGCTAAACTTGATGTTCCTGTAGCTTCAGCAGTTCCATCCACAACAAATGCTGATGAGATATTTGATTCCTCTACATCTTTTGATTTACCATCTAATTCTTGGTTTCAAGAGTCTGCATCACCATCTGCTGCTGCTGAAGGTTCTACAAACACTTGCACAGATCTCATTGTTTATCAAGAGCTGAACAATCACCCAATGTCTCAAATCATTGGTGATATCAATGCTGGAGTTTCAACAAGAAGTCAATTGTCTACTTTTCTTTCTATGCTCTCTTCATCAGTCAGCTAGAGCCAAAGAACTATGATGTTGCTTTGAGAGACAATGGATGGGTTGAAGCCATGTAGCTTGAGCTACTTCAGTTCAAGAAACAGCAAGTGTGGGAACTGGTTCCTCTACCCCCAGGTAAGTGTGCAATAGGCACTAATGGGTGTTTAGGAATAAAACTGATGAAAATGGGCTTATTGTTAAGAACAAAGCTAGACTAGTTGTACAAGGTTTTCAGAAGAAGAAGGTATTGATTATGATGAAACCTTTGCCCCTGTAGCCAGACTAGAGGCAATTAGATTGTTCTTAGCCTATGCTGCATTCCACAATCTTAGAGTTTTTCAAATGGATGTCAAACGTGCATTTTTATATGGTAAAATAAAAGAAGAGGTTTATGTGTGTCAACCACCAGGTTTTGAGGATAATAAACATCCTGATTGGGTGTATAAACTTGATAAGGCTCTTTATGGGTTGAAGCACGCTCCTAGAGCCTGGTATGAAACACTTTCAAATTTCTTCTTAAAAATAATTTCACTAGAGGCTCCATAGATAAAACTTTATTTATTAAGAAGGTGGATTAACATAAGCTACTTGTTCAAATTTATGTTGATGATATTATTTTTGCATCCTCTAATCCCCAGTTGTGTGATGATTTTACATGTTTAATGAAACAAATGTTTGAAATGAGTGCAATGGGAGAATTACAGTTCTTTCTAGGCTTGCAAATCAACAAAAGGCTGATGGAATCTTTATTCATCAGTCAAAATATACAAAAGATCTTTTGAATAAGTTTGATTTACAAAATTGTAAGCCCTGTTCTACTCCCATGTGCAACACCACACAACTGGATGCAGATCAGAAAGGTAAAGCTGTTGATGAAACACTTTACAGATGTATGATTGGGTCCTTGATGTACTTAACAGCTTCTAGACCAGATATCATGTTTGCAACTTGTGTTTGTGCTAGATTTCAGGCTGCTCCTAAAGAGTCTCATTTGATTGCAGTCAAGAGGATCTTTAGATATTTGCAAGGTACACAATCTCTAGGTTTATGGTATTCCACTGGACACTCTTGCAAATTAGTTAACCAAAAAGGGGGAGATTCAGTCAGTGAAAGCAAAAAGAAAGAGGATTGCAGATAGGAAAGAGACTGAGAAGGAGAAGGAGAAGGAAGCTGACATGGAGAAAGTGACTGAAAGTACTAAAGACTTTCATGTCACATACAAGAAAAGGAAGAATGAAAAGGAGACTAACTTGGTGATAATGGTGAAGGAGGCTGATGCCGAACACACCCGATCAATGGATAATATCATTGATCAGTTGTTTAGGCAAGGTTATGAAACTGAAAAACTTGACTCAGAAATCAAAAGATTGGAGATTGAAGAAATCCAAGCTAGATTGGCAAGTTATGATGTGTTGGAGAGGGAAAGGCTGGAAATCATGATCAGGTTCATAGCTAAGTATCTTGGTAGATCATTGATTGAAATCAAGGCATGGTCCAGGGACAGCATCTTGGCAATAACCACCAAGATCTATTCGTCTGAAGTATATACCAAAGGATTGGTTATTGAAGCCTTAAATGAAGCTGGTGCTGGGAGCTGGACTTGAACTAGTCAAGCAATCTAAAGCCGCAATCACATCCAAAATGCTAGAACAGCCTGTCAAATTCCCACACCAAAACCACCACAACCACAACCCATCAAACCAATTCCCTTACCCTCAAAACCAATAGCCGATGATGTACCCCAGAAGGGGAAGAGAAGGGTACTGAGGCTAGAAGAAGATGAAGAAGATAATGATGAAGATGAAGATAGGCTGCCACTCTCAGCTGTTATACAGTTGCCTAAGGCCACAAGTCACCCTCCAATAGTTACTCCTGAGTCTGAAAGGCAAACTGTGAAAGTGAAGTTAGAAAAAGAAGAGCTTCACAAACAACATGATGAGGAACTGTTGAGAAGAGTTGACAAAGCATATGCTGCCACATCTTCAATCATCAATATGAAGAAGCATGCTCTCAGGTATACACTCTCAAATACTTTCCATATCAAAAGGAGAGAGTGAGGATTTGGCCTGATCCAGGGTGTCTCATAGGATCAAAAGAAAAACATTCCACAGAGATACATTGGCCAAGTAAAAGATTGTAGATGAAGTGATCTCACTGTTCTTTGTAGTATCACCCTGGGAAATCCTAAATGACTTCAATAAAGCCTATAAAGCTAAACTGACCCCACAAAAGATGCTGGAGAACAAAATGGTGAAAAAGGGGTTAGTGTATAGGAGGCTTGAGGAAGTTAGAAAGAATGAGCTCTAGTTGTTCTTAGAGGGTAATCACCCAGATGAATCTGCTTATAGAGTAATAACAACTATGGAAGTCAAAAGTGGGAAGCAGGTCAAATACCTATCTGAGTATTATGGGCCAGAATCACTTTTTGAAGGAGGAGCAGAAGAGCTTACCATGGAGGAACAATAACCTTCCTTGAGGCCTATACAAGGGAGTCATACAGACTCATAGTTGGGAAGTAGATCTCATGGATGGGGTAACAGCTCTGGTCCAGTTCCCTAAGACAGAGTTCCCATTCATCCTTTGCCAAACAGATCATTGAGACTTCTTCCCAGGCTGTGCTACAAGGGTCACTTCTGAGCTGATCTAGAAGACAAAAAGATCAATCTTTCTGTCATAATAAGTGGGACATCTTCAATAAGTTTAGAGGTTTTGGCTGCATTGGTTCAGGGGGAGTTTGTTAGACCAAAAGAACCAATGAGCCTGATTAGAAAAACCTCTAATTCCCACAGACATCACAACAACTGCTGAAGACTTGATCAGCTGTTTGACAAAGTCTGAAGATCAACCGCTGAAGACTAAAGTACTGAAGACTTAAAAACCTGAAGACTAAAGTACTGAAGACTTCAACAGCTGAAGATCAAAGTCTGAAGATCAACAGTTGGAGACTAAAGTACTGAAGATCAACAGCTAAAGACTAAAGTACTGAAGACTTAAAAAGCTGAAGAATAAAGTATTGAAGACTTTAACAGCAGAAGACCAAAGTCTGAAGATCAACAGCTGAAGACTAAAGTACTAAAGATCAGCAGCTGAAGACTAAAGTACTGAAGATCAACAGCTGAAGTACAAAGACTGAAGACAACAGCTGAAGACAACAGCTGAAGACATCAGTTGATGACAACAGCTGAAGTTCAAGTACAAGTACTGATGCCTTCAGAGTTTGTTACAACAGCTGAAGAAGCATTCTTCAGTTGTTGTGATGGTTTCCTTTCAGTAGTTTTCTTTTCTATTTCAGTACTTGTAAAACGACTGAAGAGCATGTTCTTTAGTCGTTGTAATTTTAGTAGTTTCTTTCAGTAGTTGTAGTGATAGTTAACACAGTATTTTTGTAAGAAGATGTCAGCTGTTTGACATCTTCAGTAGTTGTGTTAACTATCAGTAGTTTGAATAATTCTGTTAGATGTCACTATCAAGTGACATCAGCAGACGTCACATCTCCTATATAAGAGATGTTGACCTATTGTACGTGTGACATTCTGTTACCACGAAAGCACATATTGAATGAAATATCTTTCGCAGAATTCTCTCTCTATAACCGTTTACTTTTATATTGAATATCAATTGTGTTCTTGTGAATTGTCTAATTCATTGTTTGATTTCCGCTGCAATACTCTCTAATCAATCAAACGTAAATCACTGATCCTAACAATGCTCCTAAAGCTTAATGGATCAAAGAGGGAGCCATTAAAGATCAAGGATGGTGATGATGTTGATGATGATGATGATAAGGATAAAAATGATTCTAAGAAGGATGTTGATAAAGGAGGACCAAGCGGCAAAGATAAAGGGGATGATGATGATCATGAAGGTGATGCATCTGTGTCAGCCTCAAATCCTCAAGCTCAGGAGAGGCGCACTAAAAGAAACCAAGACCAAGGAGCCTCGTCCTTAGCTCCTCCAGCTAAATAATTGACAGAGCAAGGCAAACGTAATGATTAGATGTTTTTGTATTTAAAAATTTTGTACTTGAATTATGTATTACATTAATGTACTTAATGATTATCAATGTTTAATGTTTTATATAATGACATATGCGTGATGTGCTTAATGTTTAATCAAACAGATGCAACTCAACAGATAGACGAGTATGATGTCGAACCCCTTCAGCAAGTTAAGACTCAACTTACAATGATTCTTGACTTGCAAGGGATTGTTAGAAGATCTGTGAGCTACACTCTGGAAGAGGGAGAGATTTTTCATGATTTGACGGATGAACAGCTCGCTAAAATCTTTAGACTAAATCCTAACAAGCTTGTAAAAGATGCTCCAGAAGATGATGCCGCGAGTGATGATGAGCTGAATGATGTAGATGAGATTGAGATAGAGGACGTCACTGTAGAGCACTATCCATAATACCTTGATCCGAAAGGACATGTTATCCCCAACTTGGGTGAAACATTTGGGAGTGGTACTTTTGATAAGTTGGATGAAGTGGAGAAAGAAAAAGAGAAAGAAGAAAGCACAACGCAAGCTTCGGATGCAAATGTTGATATCAAGAAAGCTGAATGGACAGCTCGTTTTGCAGAGATGAAAGCCCAACGCATGCCGCAAAAGCAGAATGCCTACACAAAGCTGTACAAAGTCAAACGCCATCAGAAAGTGTGAGGCAACATTATCACGTGGGCGTATTTTGAAGACTTAGAAGTCTATGCTAAAAAGAGAGAAATTTATTGAGTACGTCAGATATCTCATGATCTGAAGACTCTACCTGGTTTTAATCTCAACCGACTGGCATGCTTAGATCGTCCGTATGCTAATCCAAGGAAGATGTCAGGTTGGTTGGAGGCTGCGTTAAAGAAGGAATACCACACCAAGTGGGTAAACTTCAGACCTCAACAACCGAAAAGGTACATTCATAGGTCTGAAATGGATCCTATATCTAGAAAGCCTAAAGTACTGCTGAAGTGGAGTCCCCCGTGCACAATGTCAAGATTTCCTTACGGGAAATGCCTCGGGACTTCACTCCACATTTCAAATGGTGGTATTACGATTGGCGAACAGGCGAAGCCGTCATAGTGCTCAACAGATATCGAAAGATTGATACTATCCAGGTATTTGGTCCAATGTGGCTTACAAACTTGTCAGTTGAATTTGTCCATACATTATACAAGTGGCCATTGTTCTATGACACGCAAGATATTGTACAAGCTCTCTAGTTTCAACATGTGATAAGACTCTGCTTTGCATTTGAAGTACATGCAGGAGTTACAAAAGAGGAGAAGTACAAGAAATTGCAAGCACATGTTAAGAGAGTTAGACGCTAGGGTAAACTAGGACCAAAGGGGAGTTTGTAGATACATGTTGTTCCTATTTTATGACTTTAAATGTAAAAGTATTATATGTCTTACACGTATGTAATGAAATGGTTGAATGCAATATAATATGTGGTTGATGTTTATTAATGTTTAATTATTTCATATTATTATTGTGAATGAACTTCTTATACAGGTTTGAGGTTGTTGTGCATAGTTCATAGTCAATAATGATTGAGGAATGTGTTCAACCTAGTCGGGTGATAATTAATGCTAATGGACCATACTTATGGACCATACGCATGAATACATCATTCTTATGGACAAGTCGCACGACTGAACTAGGAGACTGGATTAGTCGTACGATTAAGACATAAGATTGAATCAGTCGCACAACTGAAGCTTGAGTCGTGCGTATGACTCAGTTGCATGATTCAGTTGCACGACTGAACCATGCTAATGGTTTAATCATACCAATGGAAACCACTAATCTATAAATACCACTTATTCGTGGAAAAACAATTCGAGAGACCTTTTAGAGATTACATATACTCATAAACCCTAGCCGTACAGAACGTCCAATACAACCAATCCACATCAAAGTTCGTTCTTGATCGATTCCTACTCGTCTTATGTTTAGTTTATTCTTATATTGACCGGGTTAATGTTCTCACTAATTGGATCGCCAATCAAATAGGATTTCTCATTATTTGATCTAGTTTAAACTCAGATCAGTTAGTACTCCATGTGAACATGGTCCAGACAACAAGGGGCTGACTAGGAATCTTGTCCCCTCTCTTTGTATCCAGTAGAGTCATGAGATTTCTTCTCAGCTTCTTCTCCTTATCACTTAAGGAGTCAGAGTTGAGACCAAGAAGTCTAGAAGCATGGTCTAGTGTTCCTCTGGACAGATTAAGAAATTGATCTCTAGTGAGGGAACATGAAGATACATCAACATAAGTTAGTTTGACAGAGTGTTCCTCACAAGGGATATTGCTAAGGGTTGTGCAATTTGTGAGCTTTGTCAGGATCAGGTATGTACGGAATACTAACTGATTATACGTGCAACTAGATCAATTAGTGCGGAATCTTATTTGATTGGTGATCCAATCACTTAGAACGTTAACCTGATCGATATAAGATAAAACTAAACGTTGAGAACGAGTAGGAATCGATCAAGAATGGAGTTTGAACTTGGATTTTCTTTCTTGGATGTTCTGGACGGCTAGAGTTCATGAAATTATGAAGTGTGTTGAATTGTTCTCTAATTTATTATATTTTTTCATGAATAAGTGGTATTTATAGGTTTCTAGTTTCCATTCGTACGACTGAACCATTAGCATGGTTCAGCCCTGCGACTGAGTCATACGCACGACTGAAGCTTCAGTCGTGCGAGTGAGTCAATCTTATCTCTCAATCATAAGACTGATCCAGTCTCCTTGTTCAGTCGTGCGACTGGTCCATAAGCATGATGTATTCATGTGTATGGTCCATAAGTATGTTCCATTAGCATGGATAATCACCTGACTAGGTTGAACACATTACTTAATCATTATTGAGTAAGAACTATGCACAACAGTCTCAAACCTATATAAGAAGTTTAGTCACAATAATAGTATGAAATATTAAACATTAATAAATATCAACCAGATATTATATTGCATTCAACCATTTCATTACATATGTGTAAGACATGAAAGACTTTTATATTTAAGCTCATAAACTCAGAACAACATGTATTTAAGAACTCCCCCTTGGTCCTAGTTTACCCTATCATCTAACAATCTTCATATGTTCTTGGAATTTCTTCTACTTCTCCTCTTTTGTAACTCCTGCATGTATGTCAAATGCAAAGCAAAGTCTTATTATGTGTTGAAACTGGAGAGCTTGTACAATATCCTATGTTTCATAAAACAGTTGCCAGTTGTATAAAGTATAAACATCTTCAGCAGACAAGTTAGTAAGCCACATTGGGTTAAATACTCGGATAGTATCAATCTTTCCATCTCTATTTATAGCACTATGACAGCTTCTCCCATTCGCCAATCGTAATACCACCATTTGAAGTGTGGAGTGAAGTTCTGAGGCATTTCCCGTAAGGGAATCTTTGACATCATGCGCGGGGGACTCCATTCAGCACCACTTTAGTTCTACCAGATATGGGAGCGGGGATCCACTTCAGACTTATGGATGATCCTCTCTGGTTGTTGAGGTCTAAAGTTTATCCACCTTGTGTGGTATTTCTTCTTCAATGCAGCCTCAAAACAACTTGACATCTTTCTTCGATTAGCAAACAACAGATCTAAACATGCCAGTCGGTTGAGCTCAAAACCAGGTAGAGTTTTCAGATCATGAGGTTATCTAAAATACTTGATCCCTTTCTCTCTCTTAACAGCATAGACCTCTGAGTCTTCAAAATACACCCACGCTATAATCTTGCATGACACTTTCTAATGTCTTTTCACTTTGTAGAGCTTTGTCTAGGCATTCGGCTTTTGCGGCGTGCGTTGGGCTTTCATCTATGCAAAACAAGCTGCCCATTTAGCTTTCTTGATATCAACATTTGCATCCGAATCTTGCGCTGTGCTTTCTTCTTTCTCTTTTTCTTTCTCCACTTCATCCAACTTATCAAAAGTACCATAGTAAAATGTTTCACCCACGTTGGGGATAACATGTCCTTCCGGATTAGTGTACTGTGGATAATGCTCTGTAATGGCGTCCTTTATCTGAATCTCATCTACATTGTTCAGCTCATCATCACTCACGACATCAACTTTTGGAGCATCTTTTACAAGCTCGTCAGGATTTAGTTTAAATATTTTAGCAAGTTGTTTGTCCGTTAGATCATGAATAATCTCTCCTTCCTCTGGTGTGTGGATCACAGATCTTCTAACAATCCCTTGCAAGTCAAGAATCATGGTAAGTAAAGTCTTGCCTTGCTGAAGGGGTGCAACATCATATTCATCTGCCTTTTGAGCTTCATCTTTTTTATTAAACATTAAACACATCACACATAATCATCAATTAAGACATTTAAACATCAATAATCTTTAATTACATTAATGTAATACATAATTCAATTACAAAAGTTTCAAATATAAAACATCTAATCATTACTTTTGCCTTGGTCAGTAGTCTCTTTAGCTGGAGGAGCTGAGGACGAGGCTCCTTGATCTTGGTTTCTTTTACTACGCCTCTTCTGAGCTTGAGGATTTGAGGCTGACTCGGATGCATCACCTTCCTGATCATCATCATCCTCTTTATCTTTAACGCTCAGTCTTCCTTCATCAACATCTTCCGCAGAATCATCTTCATCCTCCTCATCATCATCATCATCATCATCATCAACATCCTTGATCTTTAATGGCTTGCTTTTTGACCCCTTAAGCTTTAGGAGTATTTTATTGTTCTTTTTCTCAAGCTCCTCTATCCCCTTTATCGAAGCGAACACTAGCTCATTTTGACTTGTAAGTGCATGGTGGGCTTGGCCTAATGCTCTCTCATACTTAGCGCTCTTCTCACTCAGGTGAACAATTTGCTTTGCCTATGCCGCATTAACCTCCATCATCTGATTTAGCTGAGTAGCTCGTAGCTCATCGGTGGAAATCAGTCTCAGCACAATCTGGTTCAGGTTAGCAAGCTGCTCGTCCAATCCAACCATGGGTAGATTAGGTCCTTGTGAGAATGTGGATTGGGTGGTGGGATCAGTTTGTTGAGTGGTGGTAGTAATGGATGTGGTGAATATGGTAGGTGGAATGGGAGTGGGATGTGGTGGAGTGGTTGTGGGAGTGGTGGTGGAAGAAGTGATGGTGGTAGTGGGAGGATGGTGGTGGTAGTAATAGCTGTGGTGGTGGTGGTAGTAGTGGTGGTGGCTAGAGTGGTGGCAATAGTAGTGGGTGTGTTAGTGGGGGTGGTAGCAGAAGATGTAATCATAGTAAACCTTGGCCTCTTAACCTTTTTCCATAAGGTTGAGCCAATCTCTTCTTCCTGGAGCTCTTTGAGACAGAGGCTCCACCTTGGCTGCTAGGCTGGTCAAGGGGTGTAAGTAGGGCCAGTAACATCAGTAGCACACCCCTCAACTCAGCGTGGCATCCGCCAACCGCTTTGATCCCTCTGTTTGTGGCCACAACCCGGCTCCCAACAGTCCTCATTAGAGGCTCATCATCAGACTCCTCATCTTCATCAATATGGAACTCTTAGTGGAAGGTAGCACTTTCTATTCCACCAGGGGCCTCACCACCTTGACCTTAATCATCATCGTCGTTGTGTCTTCGTCTGAGGGTGCCATTATGGGCTCAACATTGAAGTCGCTATCATCGTGACGCCACTTCTTGCGAGATTGCGCCACGTACTCCGCCTTGGCCAAATGATCAAACAGTCTCCCCACAGGGGGCTTCACCTGCTTCCCCCGGTAGACCTTCAACCGACCCAATGTCGTATCATCCATAATCTCCAGAACGACTGCATCTTCCCTCTCTTTCGGTAGTGACAAAAGCTTCTGATCAATGACCAGATGTAGAAATCTTGGGTACATGTAAAACCCTTCATTCCCCTTTGCCTCTAGGTTCTCAACCATGTAGGAGAATATCATCTGGGAGAAACAAATCGGGTGGTTCAGCACCAGAGCAACATAGGCGTTATGGATTTGATCTGCCATCTTGTCAAATCCTCCTCTCCTCGAAGCGATACACTTCTTGATTTCGTGAGCTAAGTACTTAAACGATGGGCACATGTTGCTTTGTTGAGCACACCTGCGTTGATGTCCCTAGTGTACTTCATCTGCAGAAAGCGCCCCCTAATTGTTAGCGGATGTAGCTTGGTCGGTGGTCACCATCTTCACCCAAATCCTGGACTTGCATAACATCGGTTGTAGTAACACTTATCTCCTATCCATAGATCGAGCTCCAGATACTGTACAGCTCAGTGGACATATCAATAGTAGCGTCTTCCTAGAAGGTCTGCTGTAGTGATCTGCATGGAGTGCAAGGTGTAGATATGGCCTTGAATATCCTTGATCTCCTGAGAATGACAGTGATCCCCACAAACTCGGAAGCATTCTGAGTGGTAGCATCTAAGTAAGCACAGATGTTGTGCTTGGGGCTCATCGTCCACCGATTAGCCATGTTGTTGTAACACAAGAAACGTATATGTTAGAGTTGTGTATAGGAGATGAAAACTGAAACTTAAGCTGTTTTTTATCAAACTGGTTCAATCGTGCGATTAAACCATACGACTGACTTCAGTCATGCGATTGAGCCTTCGACTGAGTTCAGTCGTGCGAATGAGCTTGCGACTGAACTTAGTCGTATGTTAAGCCATGCTGTTGAGTCAGTCGTGTGACTGAATCGCTGAATGATTCATTCATGCGATTGAATCGTGCGCCTGCCTCAATCATGCAACTAAAGTTCATTAGCATGACCATTCGCATCCTACACTGTTGAACACCCAAGATATGAATCTTTGTAAAAACTTTATATTAGACTTCGTGTTTAGACTCAGTAGACTTGCAAAGACTCGAAGTAACACTTAGTGTCCTTTAAATCAACATTATGTCCAGTTAAGTGGTCTATTTTAGGGTTTAGTCTCCATTCTAGGTTTTAGCACAATCGGTCCTTAAATATGTGATTAATATGTTCATTTAGATCGATTTCAGTCGTCCAGTACCTGTAGATGAGTAGAATTCACGTTAGAATCACAATCAGTAGGTAAGAACAGTCAAACAAAATTGGTAGAGTATCTGTGAGTATGGGCAATTTCAGAGAGCTTGAAGAGTGGTAAGGGTTATGACCGACTAGCCCCTTATTTATATTATTTTAAATTTCAGTCGTGCGACCGGACCCATACTTATGCTCCAATTGTGCGACTGATCCCATACTTATGCGCCAGTCGTGCGACTGAGCCATACTCATGCTTCAGTCGTGCGACTGGGGTTCAGTCGTGCGACTGGCTCATACTCCTTCATCCAATCGTACGATTTGTTCAGTCTTGTGGGCCAATCGCATGGTTGTCCCATACTCATGGTCTAATCGTATTACCGGTCCATACTTATGGTTCAATCATGTGATTGGCCCCATATTTATGATCCAATCGTGCGATTGGCTCATACTTATGAGTTTGACCCCATACATTTTAAACACTGAAAATTTTACCTTTTGATATTTTACATTATGAACACCGATCATCTCAAACATGACCTTTTTAATCGAAAACCATTTCTCCACCTCAGGCGTGATCCTTTTCATTTAAACAGATTGGTCACCTCAGACGTGATCCTTTTAATTTAAAACATATTGGTCACCTCAGATGTGCCTCGTTTTAATTTAACACCGATTTGACACCTTAGACATGACCCGTTTTACTTTAAAACATTTTGGTCACCTCAAACATGATCCCTTTTGAGTGAGTGATTCATAGATTTCAACTCGTTGTGTAGTCTGAAAATTACGTACCTAAAGACTAAAAAACAGTAAATTGAAAGCAACTGGAAATTAAAGACAAAACAAGACTTATTTTTTTTGTTTTTGATTTGAGATGGAATTAATCCTATTAGAGTACATCTAACTGATTTTACTTCCTCAACAGATCAGCTTCAAGTTAATTTGGGACAATTACTAAAACACATTGGTGGTAGATTCTTGATTTTGTTCGAGAGTCAATAGCACTTTCAGGAAATCATAATGGAGCTATAAGATGCACACAATGATTTTGGCTATCAAGAGTTGCAGCCACGATGATTGTCAGTATATTTGTCCACTTAAATCCATACATAGATTTTTGACTCACATTGGTGAAGAGTTAAATTTGATTATTTCAACAAGCATATGTGCATCCCACACTTATATGGTAATCAACATTCATTAGGAGATTTTTAAGCAGTCTACGGGTATTGGACAGAAGAAACTATTCTAAGAGCTTTCAAAGAGATGCCAAGCCTTAGGTCAGTGCCACCGCATAGTAGAGAGGCGTAATAACATTGATTTATAGAATATTTAGGTTCTGCTTATCCTCAGGTCAGTGCCACGGCACAGCAGAGTGAAGACAACCTATCTTCTTGTAAGAGCATTTATTTTTCTTTTGCACATAATGCACCAACAACTTTAGTCATTAGCTTGATTGCATTTAGGAAATTTTCCTGTGCTTTGCTCATTTTTATGGTCATCCACACACATTTGAGGAATTTATTTTGCTCGTCACCCCTTATTTGAAATGCGTTGATTGTGTTAACCAGGGATAAGATGGGAACCCACAGCTAATGAACAACTTAGTTTGAATTTAAATCACCAATGAGGTCTACTCATCTATTTTGTTGAATCTACCGACACATCACATAATGAACTAGCAACCTGTAGGTCTACTTTCGCTATGTACCTCAGTAGTAAACTAGTTTATTATCATTTTCCCTTTTATTTTACTTAGACTTCTCAGACTTGCACTTTGAATTTTACATATAACACATTTAAATCCTTTTGAAATCCCAAACAATTTGTTCCTGTGTACTATCATATTCTATAAACATTGAATCCAATTCACAAATTTGATTTGATTTAATTTCTTTTAGCTAAGTTGCCTCCTCCCTCGTCTTTTGTATCTTTTTTCAAGTAAACACATAATGCGCGTAATTAAATATTAAACTAACCTATTCACCACCTAAAATTCTAAAACCGAAAATCTTTTGTGTTTTTATATTTTAATAGACAGGAAAATTAAAATAAAAGAAAATAAAATAAAATTTGTGTAGAGTTCGGCGCGTTGAAAATCTGTATTAATTTTAACAACATCGATCAAATGCTTTTCAAAATAGTCACGTATAAAGTAATATATAATACCGATGTGTTTTGTTATAGGATGTTGGACTGGATTTTTGGTGACAGCTATAGCAGCATAATTATCAAAAAATATAGGGGTGTTCGAAAATTGCAAACCGGAGTCGAGCATTTGCTCTTGAATCAGATGATTTGGGAACAATAACTTGTAGCAGCAACATATTTAGCATCGCATGTGACAGAGCAACTAATGTCTGCTTCTTACATTGCTAAGTGACTAACCATCTACTAAAGAACTGACATCCCGTAGATGTTGACTTGTAATTCATTTTGCAACCACCATAGTCCGAGTCACTATACGTTGTAAGCTCAAAGGCATCATCATCAGGATAACACAACCCGAGTGTTGGAGTACCGTTCAGATAACGAAAAATCCGTTAAATGCCGATGAGATTATTTACTATCGGTTTTGCCTGATATTTGGAACATAGACACGTGGCATACATGATATCAGGAAGACAGGCTGTGAGGTACATTAGGGATCTGATCATTCCTTTGTACATGGTGGCATCAACCAAATCACCATTTTCGTCATGTGCCACATCATGGTTCGTGGCAAGTGGAGTTCCGGCAGCTGAAGCATTCGCCATGTCGAAATGACTAAGGATATCTTGATGCAGGAAGATTCATGTGGGTGTCTGATCCACATGTAATCCCAAGAAAACTTTCATTACTGATTTGAACTCTTTACCTAATTCTTCATTTTTGGAACCAAAGTTTATGTCGTCCACATATATCTGTACCAGCTATAAATCACCGTCTTTTTCTTGATGAATAATGTACAGTCAATAACTCCTGTGCGAAAACCATGTTTCACTAGATGAGTTGAGAGTTTCTCATACCAGGCTCTAGGGGCTTGTCCAGTTTGTAAAATCTATCCTGATGATATGGATCTTCAAAACCTCCGGGTTGACTAACATAGATTGTTTCACGGATTTCACCATGAAGAAATGCACTTTTCACATCCAAATGATAATATTTAATCTTCATGTAGGATGCATAGGCTAGAAAGATACGAATTGCTTCCATCTGATCCACAGGTGCAAACACTTCATTGTAGTCAATGCCCTCGACTTGTCGAAGCCCTTAAACCACAAGTTGTGCCTTTTTTCTGATTATGACCACTTGGTCATCTTTCTTACACTTCAATACCCATTTAGCGCCAATCACCTTAGCACCGTTGGTCTGTCAACAAGGGTCCATACTCCTAAGTTCTTGAACTATAGGAGTTCTTCTTGCATTGAACTAACCCATGCCTCATCATGTAAGGCGTCACTCATATATTTTGGCTCAAATTGAGACACAAAACATCGATATGCGCCATCATGAAGATATACTTTTTCCATGACAAAGGCATAATCAACTAAGTATAGTTGATTTCTAGTCTGTACTCCTGATCGAACATCTGCAATAACATTGTCCAAGGGATGATAAACATTAAGCCGGGATCCAGGAGTGGTGGGAAGAACTACCTCATTATCCAGATTATGAAACCCAGGTTCAATATCTGAAGTTATGGGAGTATGAGGTTCCAAAGTGTTAGACGCATCAGGATTTGATACTTGTGTACTTTCATTAGTAGGAACCTGTTCCTCCTAGTTCACATTTTTAGTCTCCACTACTTCATCCTCAGAGGAGGAGTCACTCTTATCAAGCTCTCTCCCTAAAGGACTAGAAGAACTGTCTAGTGGAATCAATGCTGTTGAGTCTTGTAGAGGAGTGTTCAGAACATCGTACATCATTTTAGTCGATAACTCATCATCAGAAAGGGAGAGAGGTATGTGGAAGGACTTAAAAAATCCGTCATAGTCGAAAAAGAAAGAAGGCCGTGTATCCCTAAACATCAACATTGCACCACACTTCTACCTAACCAGTTAAGTTGTTATAAACTCTCTTGTCTTGTATGTTGTTTCTGAGGAAGATACCTTCTTTAGACTTCTCACTAAACTTCCCAGTCTGAGTTTTCCTTAATTGCATGCACGGTGCCCCAAAGGATTCTAGATACTCCAGATTGGTTTTACGTTGCTGGAGCAATTCAAAACACGTTTTACCATGACGTTTGACCACCAGGACATGATTAAGAGTGTAGTATGCATTCGCCACTGCATCTTTCCAAACCTGAATAAGCAATTTAGAGTCTGCGAGCATTGTTCTTGCTGTCTTTATCAAGCTTCGGTTCTTTTGTTCAACAACCCCATTAATCTGTGGAGTGTAGGTAGAAGTAAATTGATGTACAGTTCCCTTCTCTCTACAGAATGCCTCCATCCACTAATTTTTGAACTCTGTTTCGTTGTCAGAATGAATCCGCCTTACTTTCAGCTTGTAGAGTGATTCCAAAGTAGTTAGTAGCTATTTGAATGATTCAAATGTCTTTGATTTAGATTTCAAAAACATCACCCATGAGAATCTAGAGTTAACATTCGTAACTACGTAGAAGTACGGATCACCAGCAATGCTCTTTATGCTGACTGGGCCAAGCAAATCCATGTGTAGAAGCTCAAGAGGAATGTCTATTGAATTGACTTAATTTTCCTTGTGTGACTTCTTGGTCTGTTTCCTTTTCTTACATGCCACGCAAAAATCTGGAAGCTAAAAGTTCTTGATAGTTACTCCATTCACCAAGTCATCTGAATCAAATGATTCATCTTCCTAGGATTTATGTGTCCCATTCTCCTATGCCAGGAATTGAATCCTTCTTAGTTGCCTTTGACAAAAAGCATTGAACTATATGATCAGTTGTGGAGGTTTTTGATAGATCCAAGACATACAAGTCATCATATCTTGAAGCTGGCATTAAAACTTCATCCTCCTGTATGATGTAATTCTTCTTTAGCACGTAGCACTTGTTGTTGTAAAAATAACTTTAAATCCTTTATCGCAAATTTAGGAGACTGAAAGCAAGTTGTTCTGAAGTTTTTGAACGTAGTTGACCTTGTCAAACTTAACTTCCTCATTTCCCACTTCACCTTGAGCTATGATTTATCCTTCTTTATTCCCAGCAAATGAAACATGTCCCCCTTTAATTTGTTTGACATTGAAAAAAAGAGACATGTTCCCGGTCATGTGCCTGGACGCCCCACTATCATAATCCATGTGTTGTGATAGCACTGTAACGGACACCCTGCACATTTAAAGGAATTTATCAGTTCAGGTTTGGGACCCAAGACTTAACTGGCTTAGGTGACCCAGCGAAATCACACATCATAAATTCAACTCACTATCATTTAGAGGATGAGGGCATATCTTTCTTTTTCTTGTTCTCATTATGAGACAATTACTTGATTTTTCTTTCATGGCCTAGTTTTGTGTAAGGCCTGATTATGGTAAACAGACGACTGGCTTAAAGTTTAAACTTTAAGTTCACTAACACTTTTAAGTGGAGTATTAGATCTTATTTTAGGAAAACTTTGTTTTTCATCATAAAGTTCAATTTTCTTTTTGGGCATCTGATAATAAGGACAATTAGAAGAGATATGTCCTCGTTTTTCACAACTATAGCATGATCTTCCTTCTACAGATTAAGGAGATTTCTGATGTGGGGTTCACTTGGTTGAGGGTATGAGGTGAGTCTGGTTTGGTTTTTTCACTTCTCTTTTAGATGTTTCAGCCTTATTAACAAAATTAATTGTTTTAACATTTTGAACATCTTTAACTTGCCCTTTGTTTGGACTTTGATGATTAACACATTTTTAGTTAGTTGGTTTAGTCATTTTGGGTTCTGAAATCAACGTTTGTGAACCTGACCTTACATTAAACTTTTCAAATTATCATCCAAATTTTCTATAGTCATCTTTCTTTTTGATTTCAAGGTAGACTCCTTCTATTTAGTGCTATCCTTCACATGTTTACTTGTAGAATCGAGATCAATAACCTGAGGAGTGGACACCACATGATCCTTTACTGGGTTGTTATTGATAGGTCTACATTTAGTATTCAAAAGGATCTCATGTGGTGGTGGAACTACCTTATAACCCAACCCTTCCCCTTTATTTCGTTCTTTAACTAAGTTTTGAACTATATGAGAATAACTAGCCCAACTATGCATTTTTGGTTTTAAAGAATTAACCTCGACTTCAAAAACTACTTTTTCCTTTTTGGTTTCTTCTAAAGAATTAAAATAAAACTTTATATCATTTGATTGATTCAAGGAAACAACCTCGGTTTCCATTAGTTGTTGCCGCAAAAGTTCTATCTTTTCTTTAAACTGCACTCATTTTGTTTTAATATACGATTAGCTTCAGTGCAGTGTTATAAATCATTTACTAAGTTATCATTGTGTTCTAATAACCTAACAAATTTCAAATCAATGTTTTCTCTAAATTTATCACATTCATTACAAGCATGTTTTTCAAATAGCTGGTCTATGGAACTTATCTATGAGGAATAGGTTGAATCAGCCTTCAAAGTAGAGTAAGACTCTTTCGAGGCTGGTGATTCTGAACTTGTTGCTCTAAGCTCTTCCTCGACCAAGTGGTTTACCACGTTCACAGCTTCTTCGCTACCTGACATCGCTTGCTCAGCTGCAATCTCACCTTTACTAGCTGACCTATCATCCAATGCCTCAACAAAGGAAATATTTGATTCACCTGGAGACACAAATCGGAAGGACCAGTCTTGCCCTTCATCACCTTGAGCGGTCAAGGCCTTTGTCTCTTTGCTTGAAGAAGCAGTTCCAATCATGTCCTTGTCTTGACGGTTGAACGTGGGAAATGGGTCTCCATTTCTAGTTTTCTTGGGCTTTACACATTCACGTTTAAAGTGCTCCTTTTCACCATTTTAAAGGACATGACTTTGGTTTTGTCAAAACCAAAGGTCGTGTCTTTTGTGGCTACTATATTCTGCCCCGTCTTCTTGACAAACTTTTTGGTTCTTCTGACTGCACTTGCCAAGGCCATATGATGTCTATTCTCTCTAGCTCATTCTCATCAACTTGCTCATAATTTTCATCTGTAACATGACAATTTCCAATCTTCCCGAAAACTAAACCATCACAGGATTGGACAACAACTGCTAAAAGATCCATGTGTTCCTTTGCAATTTCCACTGTGATGTTACCGAGAGTCTAGGTCTTCAACTTAGTAGTGTTTGCCTTAGGTGCTGTATATTGGGATCCAGATGACCCTAACATTTCGGTTCTTGAGGTACTGGTTTGGGAAGGAGCAGATGAGCTAGACACGAATGGTGTTTGTAATGGTGCTCCTGAAATAGCTGGAGTTGGAACTGAGTTGTATAGTGAAGGATTTTGAACATAGGATCCTTTCTTTGACTTGTACTTCATTCGTAGTTCGTCCTCCCTTAACTTCAAGATGTAGTCATTTATGTCTAATGTTGCAAGAATGTCATTCTATCTCAGATTAGACATAAATGAATCCCATTTATCCGGTAACCCGTCTGCAAGCTTGAAACTTTATCTTCCATAGACATCGTTACACCATGAGTGTGCAAGTCACTCATGAGATGGTAGAACATGTCAATGCTGTCATCCAAGCTCTCATTCTCTATGGAAGAAAAGTTATCAATCTCCTTCTTGAGAGCCTTCACCTTCAGTGCTTTTAACGTTGCATTTCCATCATATCTTTTCTCTAATGCCTCCCATAGCTTTTTAGCCTGCTTGTTCTCAGAAAACTGATGAACGATGTCCTTCGGTATTGACTGAGTCAACAGGGCATAAACTTTCTTTTCGGCACTGAACTAATTCTTCTGATCCTCACTCATTCCTCCCAAAGTTAGTTTGACTCCATTAGCACTAACTGGTATCGTATAACCAGTCTCAACAGATTTCCACAGATTGGGATCAACTCCATTTAAATAGATCTCATACCGTTGTTCCAATGTGGATAATTATCTGACGTTATCTGCTTCGCAGTTTATTGTGATTTCCTATCTCATTCTTCAGAAGTAGTAGATTCTGGATGCGTGAGACTTTTCCGGTAGTGAACGCAACAAACCGATCTTCCATTTTTATAAACTTGGTACTTGGAGAACAGAGCAGTTTCAATGGTGCGAATGAACTATACGTATGGATCACTCGTGTGAATGAAGGGTGCGAATGAATTTAATCGTGCGATTGGATTCAGTCGTGCGTATGAACAAGACGAATGGACTCAAACGACTTGAGTTGTTCAGTCGTGCGAATGAGGAATGCGATTGAGTTCAATCATGCGGATGGACTATACAAATGCATTCAATCGTACGAATGAGCTATTCGTGCGGCTGAAGGCTGTTGTGTTTGAAAAAATCGAATTTTTGACACTTGACACAAAATACGATTTACCCAGATGCCCTAATCTACCGTATCATGAAAGACTTAAACTTTAATGCTGGAAAACGTCAAAAACACCTTTGGACTAAAAAATATGACTCTTTTGAATGAAAAAAGTTGAGTTTAACACCAAAACTAATCAAATTCATGCAAAATCAAGAGCCAAAGCTCTGATACCATTTGTCGGGATCATGTATGTACGGAATACTAACTGATTATGCATGAAACCAGATCAAATAGTGCGGAATCCTATTTTATTGGCGATCCAATCGGTGAGAACGTTAACCCGATCGATATAAGTTTAAACTAAACGTTAAGAACGAGTAGGAATCGATCAAGAACGGACGTTGAAGTTCGATTGGATTTCTTGGACATTCTGGACGGCTAGGGTTCGTGAAATTATGAAGTGTGTCGAATTGTTCTCTAATTTATTATGTTTTTCCATGAAGAAGTGGTATTTATAGGTTTGTAATTTTCATTCGTACGACTGAACCATTAGCATGGTTTAGTCATGCGACTGAATCATGCGATTGAGTCATATACATGACTGACGCTTCAGTCGTGCGACTGAATCAATCTTATATCTCATCATACGACTGATCCAGTCTCCTGGTTCAGTCGTGCACTGGTCCATAAGCATGATGTATTCATGCGTATGGTCCATAAGTATGGTCCATTAGCATGGATAATCACCCGACCAGGTTGAAGACATTACTTAATCATTATTGACTAAGAATTATGTACAACAACCTCAAACCTATATAAGAAGTTCATTCACAATAATAATATGAAATAATTAAACATTGATAAACATCAACCACATATTATATTGCATTTAACCATTTCATTACATATGTGTAAGACATGAAAGACTTTTACATTTAAGCTCATAAACTATTAACAAATGTATCTACAGCTTTGTCATGATTGCCTTGAACTCTTCTAAGGGGAGATGTTTGGAAGGCTGAGGGGATGGGTTGGAAAGTTATGGTGTAGTGGTTCTGGAGAGTGTTTTGGGTTGGAGGATACGTACTTTAGGTGGTTGAGGTATGGAAGTAGGTAAGGATAGTATTGTAGGTTCAGGTGTGTATGGTTCAGTTTTGATGGGGAATGGAGAGGGAATTGGTTCAAGTTAGGGTTGAGTTGTTGGCTTGAAGATCAACCCCTGTACCCTTATATACATCTCTTTCCTTTTTCCCATACGAATGTCAACCTAGATTTCACTGACAATTCATTGAATTGTCTTGTCAGACATAGGTGCCCCCTACCTACTAGAGAAGCCGTGAGCCCGGAGATAGTCTTTCATCCCGGCTTTCTCACCTATCCAAATACTTTACTTTCTTTAAAACCTTTCTTTACATAAACCTTCTTTTCGTTAAAAACTTCTCTGTTGCAGCTTTGTTTCTTTCTTTCTCTCAAGTATCATACATACATTTAGATAATAACATTATTATTTTTCACTGTCATTCATTAACTTCATTACCGTTCCTTACGTACATTCATCATTACTTCATTACATTCCGTATCATGCCATGAACTTTACCCCACCGTCATGCATAAAGCGGGGTACCGGGCCGAACTCTATAATTAGTCTCCCATAAATTGTGTTTGGTGGCCTGACCATAGTACCAGGGTAAATTCATGTGTACCAATGCCATGTGCTATACCCCACCCTCATGCATAAAGATGGTACTAGACCAAAGTTTATAAATAAACCCCAACGCATTGCGCCCGGTGGCCTGACCACAATATTGGGATAAACAACAAGGGTTCCATAAAAATGGTTAATCACAAAGATTAGACCTCTGGTGTGCATCCTTCTGGGGTAGCTAACCCACACACGATTGAACTAACACTCTTCATTGGGTGTGAATCTACATACAAGGATTTCTTTCATTTCCTTTCATTAATGCATGCATTCATTCATTCTTTACTTTCCAGTTATCATTATCATTAACTTCCGCTTTACGTTATATGATACTTTTCATTAATTTCATACACATAAGACATAAATCACGGAATAATACATTATAGGAACGTAAGAAAACACAACATGAACATACATAGGATCACATACCCCATCACACGTCATCATAAATATCGTGCATCGTCAATTCACATACACATACTGTAAGGACTATAGGTTAAGGCTGATGCAACCTAAACACCCAAAGTCTCTCGTGTATGCATGCACATGTATACAAAATTAGAATGCTTCGGAAGTTTCACACCAGCATCAAAAATGTTCTAAGTATGAAATCTTCCAAAGTCAAGACCAATGTCTTCCGAATCCAAAGATGAAGTCTTTTGAAAATTTAGAGATAAAGTCTTCCGAAGCCAACACTTGAAGACAGATTTCTTCATAAGACTTTTAACAACATGCTTTATCTGATGTACTTTTCCTAAAAGCTAGACACCTTTCCGCTACAACTCTGTAAAGTCACCAACTTACATAAGTTGGTGAAAAGGTCCATGCTTTTGATAACTGTACATTGATGTCTTAAGTCTATAACTTTCTACTTTATGTACTTTATCCTTTTTGTAATATATTAGGATGTGAGATATGTCATGTCATAGTTACAAGTCAAAATGCAATCTGCCTTTTGACTCTACAAATTATTTTGTTTGTGTCTAGTCAATTGTATCCGGCTGGCCTTCAAAGTATGGTCGGCTATAGATGTAGTATATGTATCTCAAGTACTTGTAACTTTCTAAAAATGCTTTGTAACATTTCTAATAGAACTTCAGAAAGCAATATACTACAATCTTAAAAACCATCTCCTTGTGTTTTTGCTATCTTGTTCTATCTCTTACTTAATTGTGTTATTAGCATCAATATAAGAGGGTTAACCAGTTTCACTGTTTGATTAGTTAAGTGTTCCTTGAAACCCTCCTCTTTGTGTTGTTGTGTTGTAAGTGTACACCCTTCACCGTTCCTGCACATACACATGCACAACAAGTTCAAGTCCTTATAGATCATAATCGACCCTCCACGGGACAGCGGGAGTTCGGGGGCGGCAACCTCTGACAGCGAGGTCATAGGGGCAACAACCATTAGTGGGGGTCCAAGGGCAACGCCCCTGGCTGGGGTCGCGCTACAAGGTCAGCGTGAAATTTTTTATCCTTACACATTTATATAGTGCATTTCCTTATAGAAAAATCGATCTTCCTGTTAAACCTCTTAAAATATTTGTCGTTTAACTTGTATATTTAGTATGTATTTCCAGCCTCAAACTAGTTTAAAACCTTTAAAATAAGGGATCAAGAAGTCACCTGGACTTGATAAGTAGGGTCTTAGTCAAGCATTCTAAGCAAGGGTCACTCCGCACAGCCTATAGATAAGTCAACACCAAAGTAGTTAAATTATACCTAATTTCGCTGCTAATTTCACTGCAAGATCAGTAGTTTCACTGCTAGTTTCACCAACAGTTTTCCTACTACCTTCGCTGGCAGTTTAGCTGGCATCTTTGCTGCTAGTTTCGCCCAACATTCGTTAGAATTCAACCCTGCGAATCAACCTCCGAAACTATAGTTTCGCAAGAAGATCCATAGTGTCGCTCGATGATCACATAATTTCACTAGACGAACTCGTAATTTCACAGAATGGGCTGAAATTAAGAACTAACCCATTTTTGACCCAAAACTTCAAATTTTTACATCCAAAACCTTGGTTTATCACCCAAGAAGCTATATCTAAGCTTTTTACATGTTTCTTACACAAAAACTTCAGTTTTGGGTGATTCTTTGCCATTTTCAAAACCCCAACCCTAGAATCCAAGTTTATATTCAAAGGAACGATTAAGTATTGTTTCTTACCTGGATTCTTAGTCATTCCTTGTTGTTTGGATGCCCATGAACATCGATCTTCAATCTCTTGATCAATCGAGCCTTGAATCACCAATTCTCTCCACTTTCTGTCTCTACACACTCTCTCTCTAGAAGTTGGTGTTGAATAGCAAATGAGAGTTGCTAAAGCTCATTCAGTTATATATATATACATACATATATATATATATATATATATATATATATAATATATATATATATATACGTATATATATAGGGGAGGGATCAAATGAAAACCATGTTTATAATTAAAAACCGTGAAAACCAAGGTTACATATATGTAGGTACGTGTTAGAAAGTATACAACTAAGAGCTAGATACACGTATGTGTTATGTATATATGTAAATATGTGTTACCAAGTTTACAACTAAGAGATACGTACATCTAGCTCCTAGAAGTTACATATACGTAAGTCGTTTCGTCATCATTGACATTACATGGACTTTATATGAAAAATATATAATGACCATGAAAATATGGTTGAATTTGACTTAAATATACTTTAAACAATTAGAAAGTTAAAATTTATTATAAATTATGTGAATGGGTAGTGGTGGTTTTTAGGTTTCTAATCATAAACATGGTTTTCATTTGATCCCTCACCTATATATATACGTATATATATACATATATATGTATATATATAGAAGCTCATCTTCAAAAGTTCCACACCTTGGAGATCTAATTGACACGATTGTGTGTGGAGGATTTGTCTCATTTGATCCTAGTCACTGTTTGTTTTGATAGCACACCTTGTTGTGCATGGATGAGGATATCATGTTCTTGAAGTTTCTTCTTCAAGAACACATTTTTCTGCCCTGGCTTTGCTGATCACAAGCTCAGCCTGGCACTCAGTAAGCTTGGTTATGAGAACCTTGATCTGAATCCTAAAAGTTGTGTGCTCATGTTTTAGAACTGAAATAGTTTTCTCTAAGTCTGCTATCTTCATTTTATAATAATTCTCAGACTTTCTAAAATCAGCTTTTAAAATGTTTAAGGACTCAAGATTAGATCTCATTACCAAGTTACAGGACCTGTATCTATTAACTTTAGCAATGCATTCAGGGGTACAGAGATGTTCCAATACCTTGGCTTTATCATGATCTGCCATCAGTGCTTGGTTTGGAGAAGCATCTTCCACCTGAAAGCTCCAGTCAAAACCTCCTTTTTCAACAACAACAAAAGCTTGATGCTTTGGCTTCTCATTCTGGGGGCTTTGTTAGTGTAATTGGTTCTGGACTGTGTTTAGCCAGCATTTGTTCTAGGTGCCTTACACTCCCTATCAAAGTGGCCCATCAGGTTACAGTTGTAACACTTGACTTTGCCTTTGTCCAGGCCAAACTTTCCACTGGTTGCATTGCTTGGAAACTTCCTTCCTGTTTTCTTGTAGAATTTCTTGGCTCTGTGACTGAGAAGAGCCATCTGCTAAACTATCTCTATGTACTCCAGATCATCCGGATAGATACAGCCCAGGTCTTCAAGAGTGAAAAGAAAGCTGCCACAACTTTCATCAGAAGACACAAAAGCTTGAGAAGAGCTTGTCTTTTGGAATGGGCTTCCTTGAGTGTAGTTCTCCCTTGGTGTCTCTGGGAAGGTGATGAAAGGACCCTTTGGTGAGTTTTCAGGGTAGCATATAAGATTATGTTAGGGTTCTATGCTATCCCTTTCAACCACATGCAGGGCTGAACCCATTTGATTGTTGGAGTGCTAGATGAACCTTGCATGTTCATCACCATCTGGTAGCCACTGAAAATCTCATATAACTCTATCAGAGTAAGAGTTTTGAGATTTTCAGTCCTCTTGATCACCACACAGTAGTGTGTCCACTACCTAAGAAGTGAGTACATGAACTTCCTTACATTGTCCCTGTTCTCAAGAGGAACTCCTCCATCCACAAGGGTATCCACTATCTCAACATAACTGAAGTATTGTTGAGTCATGGTTTCACCTGTTTTGAAGGTGAAGATTTCAAACTGCTGCTTCAGGAGATCCTTCTTATTCTCCTTGGCTTCAGAGGAACCCTCATACATCAGTTTCAGTGCATCCCACAACTGTTTAGTTGTTTTGCAGTTCTTGAAACCTATGTATACATAGTTTGGAAGAGCAGTCTGAAGGGCTGTCATGGATTTTCTATCAATATCTACTATCTTTTTGTCTTCATCAGAGTAGTTTGCCACAACCTTGGGGATCATACCAGCACCAGCAGCAGAGGGGGTGCTAGGAATGTAAGGTCCATTTTCAACAGACTCTCACATTCTTGAGTCTAGAGACCTGATGAAACCTTCCATTCTCAGGCACCAGGTATCAAAGTCATCAAGAGTTATTAGTGGGGACTTGTTCATGGTTCCAGTTTCCATTTTAGTCTTAGAAATGGATGCCATTTGAAAAGTTTAGTATTTGTGTGTGTGAGGGATCTTAAGATGGTGAGATCTTATATCAAGAGCCTGGAAAGCTTTGATACCAAATGCAGGACCAGTAAAGGGGGTTCACTTACAACACAACAACACAAAGAGGAGATTAACTAAAACTTAATCAAATAGTAAACTAGATTAACCACAAGTAAGATACTAAGAACACAAGTAATGTAAGAGATAGAACACAAGAGCACAAGTATATGGTTTTCAATACTACAGTATATTGCTTTCTCTATGTTCTATTACAGGTGTACACAACCTAAAGGAAAGATAGAAGAACATGAGATACTTATACAACATCCTACAGCCGGCTATACTATGAAAGCTAGCTGGATACAATTGACTGGACACAAACAAAATCAATTGTAGAGTCAAAAGGCAGGTTGCCTTTTGACTAGTGACTATGACATGCCATAGCTCACATCATTATCTATTATAGAAAAGGATAAAGTACATGAAGTAGAAAGTTAGAGACTCAAGACCTCAATGTATAGTTACCAAAAGCATGGACCTTTTCACCAACTCATGGAATTTGGTGACTTTATAGAGATGCACCAACTTTATGGAAAAGTACATCAGATAAAGCATGTTACTAAAAGTCTTCGGAAGAAATCTATCTTCAAGAGTTGAGGCTTGAGAAGACTTTGTCTCTGACGCTTCGGAAGACTTCATCTTTGACTTCAGAAGATATTGGTCTTGGCTTCAGAAGATTTTACACTTAGAGTATTTTCGGTTACAAGTGTAAAACTTCCTAAGCATTCTTTTTTAGTACTTGTGCAGCATGCATGCACAAAGACTTTAGATGTTTGGGTTGCATCAGCCTCTTCATATTCTCTACAAATAATTAGTAGTTAATTAAGACATTTAAAACATAGATAATCATAAATTACATCAATATAATATTTGAATCAAGAAAAAAAATTTCTAAATACAAAACATCTAATCTTTACTTTTATTTTGACCGATCAATTCTTTAACAGTAGGGGCTGAGGATGATGCTCCATGATCTTGTGCTATCTTATTCCGCCTTTCTTGACCTTGAGCAGAGGCTGATGCAGCACCATCACCTACTTCATCATCATCATCATCATCACCTCTCTTCTTTCCCCTTGATCCTACATCATCACCTTCATCTTCTTCACCAGACTCATCATCATCGTCATCATCATCATCATTATCACCATCATCTTCATCTTCACCTTCCTTGATCTTTAATGGCTCATCTTGGATCCTTTCAGCCGAAGCATGATCTTCTTGTTCTTTGCCCCCAAATCCTCAATCCTCTTAACCGAATGAGAATTCTTCTCCTGAAGCTGTGTAATCTGCTGAGCTTGAGCAACATTGAGCTCCATAAGCTGGTTTAGCTATGTAGCTCTTTGCTCATCAGTAGCTAGCAGCTTTAGCACCATCCAGTTTAGGTTGGCAAGCTATTCCTCTACCCCGATGGAGGGTAGAGTGGATCCGTGGCTCAATGGGACGTGTGTAGAAGTCCCGGCTCTTTGGGTGGTGGTAGTGGTGGTGGATGTGGTGAATATGGGTGGTGGAATGTGAGTGGGTGGTGAAGGGGTGGCTGTGGTGGTGGTGGTAGGAGGTGTGATAGTGGTGGTAAGGGGTGTGGTAGTGATTATAAGGGGTGTGGTAGTGATTATAGGGGGTGTGGTAGTAGTGGTGGTAGCTGTGGTGGATGTGGTGGTAATCAAAGTAATCCTCCTTCTCTTGCGCTTCATCCAATGGGGGTGTGGTAGTAGTGGAGCCATCCTCTTCTTCCTCGATCCCTTAGAGGAGGATGCTCCCCCTAGGCTGTTAGGATGGTTAGGGATGTATGATGGATCAGCAGTAGCAGTAGTAGCATCCCTGGCCTCACCCTGGCATCCACCAACCGCCGCAATACCTCTCTCAGAGGCAACAACCTTGCTACCCACTATCCTCACCAGAGGCTTCTCATCTGACTCTTCCTCCTCATTAGGCCGGAAGTCTTGGTGGAATGCCGCACTCTCAGTTCCACCCTAGGTGGATGGTCGAGATGGTATATTAATGGCAGTGGCCCTAGATGGAGTTGGGCTTGTATCTCCACCACCACCATTGTCATCATCATCGTCGTCATCAATTGGTAGAAGAATAGGCTTAGTGTCCGAATCACTATCATCGTGACACCACTTCCTGCAAGCGGATGCCACGTAAGCCTCCCGGGCCAGATACTCGAACTGGGGACACAAATTGTTTGGTTGAGCACACCTGCGTTGATGTCCCCGGTGTACTTCATGCTTAGAAAGCATCCCCTTACAGTCAGAGGATGTAACGTGGTTGGGTGGGCAGCATCATCACCCAGGTCTAGTACCCGTCGAAGTTCTGCTGCAGTAACCTTAATCTGTTGCCCAAAAATGGTGCTCCGAATGCAGTAGGGCTCAGTAGATCTGTCAACGGACGCACCTTCCCATAAGGCTTGTTGTATAGACCAGTCGGGTGTGCATCGAGTAGATATAGCTCTGTAGATCCTTGATCTCCTCAAGAATACAATAATACCAACAAACTCAGCAGGATTCCGAGTGGTGGCATCCAAGTGAGCACAAATATTGTGCTTAGTGTTGATGATCCCCTATCTGCCACATTTTTGTAACACAAGACACATAAACATGAGATTTGTCCATAAGAGAAACTATTGAAATTTAAACTGTTCTGAAATCAGACTGGTTCAATCATGTGATTGAACCATACGACTAAGTTCAGTCGTGCGATTGAGCATGCGGCTGAGTTCAATCGGTCAATTGAGCATGCTGGTGAGTTCAATCGGGCGATTGAGCATGTGGCTGAGTTCAATCGGGCGATTGAGCATGTGGCTGAGTTCAATCGTGCGATTGAGCTCATACGCCTTGTTCATTCGGTCAATTGAGTCATTCGCCCAGCTCAATCTTGCGATTGAAGTTCATTCGGAGTGTCTAGTCGCATAACTCTCTGTTCGACACTCTAACCCCGAATCTAGGTCGAAACTTGATGGTAAACATTGTGTCTAGACTCTTTAGATTCGCAGGGACCCTATCTATCACTGTATGTCCTTCATTTTAACCATTAAGCACATTTACGTGATCTATTTGAAAGTTTTTACAAATTTCTTGATTTTAATCAATTTGGTCAGTTAGGGTTTGATTACTCCATGCATCTTGTGTGATTTCATTCACTAAGTAGTTGTAGAAGATGAGAGTACAAGTTAGTAAGCCAATCTCAGTGCAAAATCAATGAAATCGAATTTTTGCAGAGTATGTTTGCTTTTGTGCAATTTGGGAGTAATTGAAGGGTGGTGAGAATGTGCGACCGACTTTCACTTATTTTATTTTCAGTCGGGTTACTGGACCCATTCGCACGCTTCATTCATGCGACTGGGGCTCAGTCGTGCAACTGGCTCAGTCGGTCACATCTATTCATGCGACTAGGGTTCAGTCGTGCGACAGACTCAGTCGGTTACCTTCATTCGTCCGATTAGTTCATTCTAGAGATCCAATTGCATGGATTGACCCATGCTTATGGTCCAATCGTTTGTCTGGTCCGTACGTATGGTTTAATCGTGCGATTGCTCATCCTCATGATTCAATCATGCGACTGGTCCATACTTATGATCCAATCGTGCGACTGGTCCATACTTATGGTCCACAGTTAACTTGTTAATTATTGATAAGACATTATGACCGTTGATCATCTCGAACATGACCATTTTAACAAAATTTTTGATCACCTCAGACGTGATCCTTTTAACCTAAAAAAACTGTTGATCACCACATATGTGATCCTTTTAACTAAAAACAACCTAATGGTCTCCTCAGACGTGACCCTTTTTAAGTGAGTGATTCACAGATTGAATCCAAATGCATAGTCTGACTTTTACCTACCAAATGACTAAATATAAATAAATAAGTAAAAACAACTAGAAATTTAAAAACAAAACCAAGACATACTTTTGTATTATTGAATGGAGATGGGTTTAAACCTATTAGATTACGTCTAGCTGATTTTACTTCCTGAACAACATAGCTTCAATTCAATTTTATCATTTCTGGTACAATTCATTATGGAATCATACAGGTATATCAGAATCATTTGGGACATTTTAATAAACTATTTTGATGTTAAATTCTTGTTTTAACCGAGAGTCAATAGCAATATTAAGAAATCATACTAGAGCCACAAGATGCATACAATGATTTTGACTTTCAAGAACTGCAGCTCACGATGATTGTCAGTATACTTATCCTCTTAAATCCATACACAGATTTTAGACACACATTGGTGATGAGTTAAGGTTTAATTATTTCAACAAGCAATATGGATCCCACGCTTATTTAGTAATCAACGTCCCTCACGAGATTTTTGAGCGGTCTAAGGGTATATTGCAAGAAGAGATTATTCTAAGAGCTTTCAAAGAGATGCAAAGTGTCAGGTCAGTGCCATCTCACAACAAAGAGGCGCAAACAACAATGAATTCTAGAATATTTAGGTTGTGCTTATCCTCAGGTCAGTGCCACCGCATAACAGAGAGGCACACAACCTATCTTCTTGTTAGAGCATATATTTTTTTTGCACACAACTCACTAACAACATACATTATTAGCTTGATTACATTTAGCATTTTTCCATGTGCTTTGCTCATTTTTATGGTTGTCCGCACACATTTGTGGTGTTTATTTTGCTTTTCACCCCTTATTGGAACTTCGTTGATTGTGTTAACCAGGGATAAGATGGGAACCCACAGCAAGTTGAACAACTTAGTTTGATTTTTAAACCACCAATGAGGTCTACTTATCTATTGTTGAATCTACAGACACATCATATAATGAAGTAGCAGCCTCTAGGTCTACTTTCTCTATGTTACCTGGTAGCATACTAGTTTTACTATCATTTTTTCTTTTATTTTGGTTAGACTTTTAAGACTTAAACTTTGGATTTCGCATCGTAATCAGCTAAACTCTTTTGAAGTCCCAAACATTTTGTTCCCTGTGTACTATCATTTTCCATAAACGTTGAATCAGTATCACAGATTTGATTACTTTCATTTTAGCTAAGCTGTCCTCCTCCCCCTTTTTTTGTTTTTGAGTAATTAAATAAAACAACAAATTTAATACTAATCTAACATATTCTCCCCGTAAAATTCTAAAACCAAAAGTACTTTTCTATTCTTGAATTTTAATAGGTAGAAAAAACATAAAAAAGTATAAGAAAATAAAAGAAAAGACCATTTACTATACTAGTCGGACTACGAATTTTCGTCTTCTGGAATCACTTCACATTTCTTTTTCACGCCATTTACCTAAAGATATAAAAATCCCAATTTATCAAAAGCCTTAGTGTAGAGGTCGGCGCGTTGAAAGTCCGTATTATTTTAATCACATCGATTAAATGCTTTTCAAAACAATCACGTATGAAGTGATATTTAATTCCAATGTGTTTAGTTTTCGGATGTTGACCAGATTTTTAGTTACGATTATAGCAGCAGAATTATCAACAAAGATAGGAGTGTTGGAAAATTGCAAACCGTAGTCGCGCATTTGCTGTTGAATCCAGATAATTTGTGATAGCAACTTGTAGCAGCAATGTATTCAGCTTCACATGTTGACAGAGCAACGGAGGTCTGCTTCTTACACTTCCATGTGATTAACCATCTTCCAAAGAACTGACACCCTACTGAGGTTGATTTGTAATTCATTTTGCAACCGCCATAATCAGAGTTACTATACGCTGTAAGCTCAAAGTCATCATCATGAGGATACCACAAACCGAGTGTTGGAGTACCCTTCAGATAACAAAAAATCCTTTTAACACCAATGAGATGGTTGACTTTGGCTTTCGCCTGATATCTGGAAAAAAGACACGTCGCGTATATGATATCAGGTCATGAGGTTGTGAGGTACATGAGGGATCCGATCATTCCTCTATATATTGTAGCATCTACCAGATCACCATTTTTGTCGGGTGCCACATCGTGGTCCGTGGCAAGTGGAGTTCCAGCAGCTAAGGCATTCTCCATGTCAAACCGACTGAGGACGTCCCCTACATATTTAGTCTGATGTAGGAAGATTTCTTTTGGTGTCTGATCCACCTATAATCCTAGGAAGAACTTCATCTCCCCCATTGCACTCATCTCAAATTCTGCTTTCATGAAAGACTTAAATTCTTTACATAACTCTTCGTTTTTGTAACCAAAGATTATGTCATCAACATAAATCTGTACCAGCGTTAAGTCGCCATCCTTTTCTTTGATGAATAGTGTATGGTCAATAACTCGTATACGAAAGCCATGTTTCACCAGATGAGTTGAGAGTTTCTCATACCATGCTCTTGGGGCTTGATGGAGTCCATAGAGAGCCTTATCAAGCTTGTAAACTATGTCCTAATGATAAGGATCCACAAATCCTTTGGGTTGATTGACATATACTGTCTCACGGATTTCACCATGAAGGAATGCACTCTTGACATCTAGTTGATAAACTTTAATCTTCATGTAAAATGCATAGGGTAGGAAGATACGGATTGCTTGCATTCTAGCCACAGGTGCAAATACTTCATTATAATCAATGCCTTCGACTTGTCTAAGACCTTGAACCACAAGTCGAGCCTTGTTTTTGATTATGACCCCTTGGTCATATTTCTTACACTTCAAGACCCATTTAGTGCCAATCACCTTAGCACCTTTTGGTCTGTCCACTAGTGTCCATACTCCTATCTTCTTGAATTGTAGGAGTTCCTCTTGCCTGGCACTAACCCATGCCTCATCGTTTAAGGCTTCACTCACATATTTTGGCTCAAATTGAGACACAAAATGCGGGAGATATATTGTCACATATAGTGTGTCAGTCACTTGAGGAATAGTCTAGGCTTAATGTAATACACCTGATATGTTGTAAACACATGAAACTGGGTCATTCGTAGGAGCATTTGCGAATGAGACTCAGTTGTACGACTGAGCCATGCTAATGGACCAGTCGTGCAACTGAGATATGTTGTTGGGCCATTCGTAAGACTGAACCAGAAGTATGGTCTAGTCGTATGATTCAACCATACATATGGTCCAGTCTACGATTGAACCATAAGCATGGCCCAATCGTACAAATGGCCTATTCGTATCTGATATGGGCTGAGGCTTATAAATACTAGTTTCATTGTGTAGAAAGGAGAAGGAGTCTGCCCAAGGCCTAGGTGCTGCCGGATGAGAGGGGAGATCATGCTCGATCTCCCCTTGCCAAGAGTCTTGATTCTTATGTTTAACAATCTTGTAATCATTAGGTTTAATCAATGAAACCATTATATTCTTGTTCGTTCTATTGTTTGTCTCTTGGTTTTGGTTTTTGTTTTCTGGCGACTTCACAATTGGTATCAGAGCCGATTACTGCTAGAATGATCTAACAATCATTCTAGCAACCAAGCTCTTGATTTCTGGATCTATTTCATGTTCTTTGATGTTAAACCCACTTCGTGTTCTTCATGTTTTGCTAAGATCTTGTTACGTGTGTTGTTTCTATGTTAAAATCAAACTCGAAACCACGTTCTTATCACCCTTGCGAATCTAATGATGTCTAATTTGTTTTGGTTCATGTAAAATTCATTAGATTAGGGTTTTTCGCAGCCATCGTGGTTGCAGATGAAAATCTACGTGCAGATCCGCTCATGCGACTGGACTATGAGTATGGACAATTCGTACAACTGGACCATGCTAATGGACCATTCGTACGACTGGACCATGCGACTGGACCAGTCCTATGTTCAGTAGTGCAACTGGACCATTCGTATGTGCAATCGCATGACTAAGCCATTCGTATTTGTCCAATCGCACGATTGACTAATCCACATTTTGTCCAATCGCACGATTGACTCATCCGCATTTGTCCAATCGCATGATTGACTTATCCCTATCTGTCCAATCACACAAATATATCTTTCGTATCATCCATTCACACGAATGTGATATTTTTCCTCCATGTCATACGTATGGACGGTGTTCCAAATAAAAAAAAAAAGAGTCTGGAACGGCCTCTTGCACAGATTTGAGGATGAGCAAAGCACATTCATCCTAAGATTCTTTTGTAAAATAAGTTCGATGGATACCCCATTATTTGTTGGTCTTCCAGAATAGATGAATGTAGTTAGAACACGAAAGAAGAGAAGATGCCAGCAGTCGGTGCTGATTTTGTGGGGTACTCAGAAGCATCTGACTATCTATGGGCCAATCAAATTATATTTATCCACACGAAGAGGATTCTCATTCTTAGGGGGAATCCATGTTTAGAGAAATTGAATACACAATCAGAAAGTGATGATATGAGCTGGTTTTTGATGATGAATGTGAGTGCATGCTGATTTGTTTGAGATTGTCAGCTGTGGATTGGAACTTTCTACTTTTTTCCCCATACACCATATGAAGACACTAGGAGAGCACAATGTTTATATATTGGGAAATGCTGAATTTGAGAGGTAATTTCTGTTGATGTTAATGTTGATTAGGTTAGCCTGTGTGAAGATTGGAGGAGTGGAAAATTGTTCATGTCATTATCTAGAAAAATCAGTCATACGGTGAATCTTGCTGCGATGATGGTGTTCTACAAAGTAAACGAAAGCTATTGTGCCTAAATTCATTTAACAAGGATACTGTAGTAACCTGACGGATCAACACATTAGCTAATATGGTTTTTTGTTTGATTCTATTGGAAACCATAGCAAAGATTGACTGAAGATTGTAAGACGTGTTATCTACTATTCGTAAGCAACGTCCAAGGGGGAATTTGTTGGAGCATAAATTTTCATATATAGTGTGTCTGTCGCTTGACGAATAGTCTAGGCTTAATGTAATACAACTAATATGTTGTAAACACATGAAATTGGGTCATTGGCAGGAGCATATGCGAATGAGACTCCGTCGTATGACCGAGCCATGCTAATGGACCAGTCGTGCGACTGAAGGATGCTATTGGGCCATTCGTAAGACTGAAGCATAAGTATGGTCTAGTCGTACGATTGAACCATACATATGGTCCAATCGTATGATTGAACCATACACATGGCCCAATTGTATGAATGGGCCCAGTCGCATCTAATATGGGCTGAGACCTATAAATACCAGTTTCATTGTGTAGAAAGGAGAAGGAGTGTGCCCGGGGCCTAGATTCTACCGGATGAGAGGGGACATCATGCTCGATCTCCCCTTGCCAAGAGTCTTGATTCTTCGGTTTAACGAGCTTGTAATCATTAGGTTTTGTCAATGAAACCATTATATTCTTGTTTGTATTTAGTTTTTGTTTCCTTCCGTCAAGAACATGCTCGGATGTCAATCGATCCAATGACTTCACACAAAACATCGATATGCACCATCACGAAGATAGCACTTTTCCATTACCGAGGCGTAATCAGCTGAGTATAGCTGATTTCTAGTTTGGACTCCTGATTGAACATCTCCAATGACATTGTCCAAAGGATGATAAACATTTAGTCGTGATCGAGGAGTTGTGGGAAAAACTACCTCATTATCCAGATTGTGAACTCCAGGTTCAGTATTTGAGGCAGCGGGAGTGTGAGGTTCCAAAGTGTCAGAGGCATGAACATCAGATGCTTGTGTACTTCCAATAGCAGGAACCTATTCCTCCTAGTCCACCTATCCATTTTCAACTTCTTCATCCTCAGAAGAGGAGTCGCTTACATCAAGTGCTCCCCTTAAAAGACTAGAAGATTCACCTTGTGGAACTGATGTGGTCCAGTCCAATGACAGTGTGGTTAACACATCGTACATCATTCTAGTCGATAGCTCATCATCAGGATGGGAGAGAAGGATGTAGAAGGACTTAAAGAATCCATCATAGTCGAAGAAGAATGCGGGTCCCTTTCTAGTAAGGGGGTGGTGTATCTCTAAATGTCAACGTTGCACCATACTTCTACTTGACCGTTCTAATCTCTTTTATTTGGTATATTGTATCCTAGAAAAATCCCTTCATCAGCCTTCTCACTGAACTTCCCTGACTGAGTTTTCGTCAGCAGCGTACATGGTGCGCCAAATGGTTTGAGGTACTCCAAATTAGGTTTACGTCGTTGGAGCAACTCATAACACGTTTTACCATGATGTTTGACCACCAAGACTCAATTGAGGGTGTAACATGCATTGGCTACTGCCTCGTTCCAAAATTGGATAGGCAGTTTCATGTCGGCTAGCATCGTCCGTGCTATCTCTATCAAGCTTCGATTCTTTCGCTCAGAAACTCCATTCATTTGAGGAGTGTAGGCAGATGTGAACTGGTGTACAATTCCTTTCTCTTTGCACAATGGCTCCATCCACTGGTTTTTGAACTCAATGCCATTGTCTGAACGAATTTGTCTTACCTTTAGCTTGTAGAGTGATTCAAATGTAGTTACCAGCTCTTTGAATGATTCAAATGTCTCTAATTTGGATTTCATAAACATCACCCAAGAAAATCTTGAGTAATCATCCGTAACCATATAACAGTACAAGTCACCAGCAATGCTCTTTGTACTGACTGGGCCAAACAGATCCATGTGAAGAAGCTCAAGAGGCATGTCAATTGAATGAACTTTCTTTACCTTGTGAAACTTATTGGTCTGTTTCCTTTCTTACACGTGACACAAAAATCTGGTAGATGGAAGTTCTTGACATTTATACAATCACTAGATCATTGTGAATCAAGTGATTCATCTTCCGTAGATTAATGTGTCCCATTCTCCTATGTCAGGAGATGGAGTCTCTCTCTATTGCCTTTGATAAGAAGCATTGAACTTTATGATCGGTTGTGGTAGCCTTTGATAAGTCCAAGACATATAGGTCATTATATCTTGAAGCTGACATTAAGATTTTTTCTCTGGGATATTGTAATCCTTCTTAAGTACGTAGCACTTCTTGTTGTCAAAAACAACTTTGAATCCTTTGTCACATATCTGGAAGACTAAAAGCAAGTTATTCTGAAGTTGTTGAACATAGTTTACCTTATCAAACTTAACTTTCTGATTTCCCACTTCGCCTTGAGCAGTGATGTATCCTCCTTTATTCCCAACAAATGATACATGTCCTCTTTTAATTTGTTTGACGTTGAAGAGGAGTGACAAGTTCCTGGTCATGTGCCTAGACGCCCTACTATCAACAATCTAGGTGTTTGTGATAGCACTATAACGGACACCCTGCATATTCAAATGAAATTATCAATTTAGGTTAGGGACCCAAGCCTTAACTGGCTTGGGTGACCCAGAGGAATCACATATCATAAACTTAACCGACTGTCCATTTGAGTGTGAGGGCGTATCATTTTTCTTATTGTTCTCATTATTAGACAATGGACTTGACTTTTTTTCCATAAGCTAGTTTTGTGTAAGACCTATTTGTGATAAACAGACGTCTGGCTTACAGTTTGAACTTTAGATTCATTAAATCTCTTGGTGGAGTAAGATAACTCCTCTTTGAAAAGCTTGGTTTTGTATCACAAAGTTCAATTTTATGTTTGGGTGTCTAATAATAAGGACAATTAGAAGAAATGTGTCATCTTTTTCCACAACTGTATCATGAACTCCCTTCTACATGTTGAGGAAAAAGTTTATGTGGGGTGGAGTGTGATACCGATGTGAAATGAGTCTGGTTGGATTTATTCACTTCTCATTTAGATGTTTATGCTTTATTAACAAAATTAATTTTTTTGTCGTTTTGAACATCTTTAACATGCCCTTTGGTTGGACTTTGACGACTGACACGTATGTGGTTAAGTGGTTTAGTCAGTTTGGGTTCTGAAATAGACTTTGGTGAACCTGACCTTACATTAACCCTTTTAAATGCATCATCTAAATTCTCAACGGGCATTTTGCCTTTTGGCTTCAAAGTAATCTCCTTTTGTTTAGTGATCAGTTGTACATGTTTGACTTTGGAATCGGGATCACTAACTAGAGGAGTGGACATCGCAAGATCCTTTACTGGGTTGTTATTTACAAGTCTACATGTAGTACTTAACAAGGTCTCATGTGGTGGTAGCACTACTTTGTAACCCAACCCTTCCCCATTGTTACGTTCTTTCACTAAGTGTTGAACTATGTGAGAAGAACTGGTCCAACTGTGCAATTTTTGTCTTAAAGAATTGACTTCGACCTCTAAAACTACTTCTATTTCTTTGTTTCTTCCAAAGAATTTAAATATCATTAGCTTTATTAAAAGAAACAACATCGGTCTCCCGTAGTTGTTTACCTAAAAGTTCTATTTTTTCTTTATAACTGTGCTCATTTTGTTTCAAAATACGATTAGCTTCTGTGCACAGTTATAAATAATTTACTAAGCTATCATTGTGGTCTAATAACCTAGCAAATTTCAAATCAATTATTTCTCTAAATTTGTTACATTCATTACAAGCATAATTCTCAAAAAGTTGGTCTTTTGTACTTACCTGTGAAGATTCAATTGAATCAGCCATCATTCTAGAATTTGACTCTTTAGATGTTGGAGATTCTGAACATGTCATTCTCAGTTCTTCTTCAATCAGGTGATTTACCACATTCACAGTCTTCATTATCTGACATGACTTGTTCAACTGTGATTTCACCTTCACTTGCAGAGTCGTCATGCAATCCCTCCACACAGGCAATGTTGGATTCACCTGGAGACACAAAACTAAAGGTCCAATCCTACCCTTCGTCATCTTGAACAGTCAAGGCCTTTGTCTCTTTGATTGACGAGGTACTTCCACTCTTGTCTTTGTCTTGACGGTTGAAGGTTGAGAATGAATTTTCGTTACCTGTTTTCTTGGGCTTCATATATTCACGTTTGAAATGCCCCTTTTCACCGTAATTAAAGCAAGTGACTTTGGTTTTGTCAAAGTCAAACGTTGTGTCCTTTGGGGCTACAAGATTCTGCCCAGTCTTGTTAACAAACTTTTTGGTGCGTCTAACTGCACTTGCAAAAGCCCACATGATATCCATTCTCTCTAGTTCATTTTCATCCACCTCCTTCTAATCTTCATCTGCAAGATGGCAGTTTCCTATCATCCCTGCAACTAGACCATCATAGGAATGGACAACAGTTGTTAGAAGGTCCATATGCTCCTTTGCAACTTCCACAGTGATATTACCAAGATTCTCGGTCTTCAACTTAGTAACATTGGCTTCAGGCACTATATATTGGGTGCAAGATGAACCTTATGTTTCAGATCCTGAAGCAATGGTTTAGGAAGGATCAGCTAAACTAGACACAAAGGCAGTTTGAAATAGTTCTCCTGGACTAGTTGGAGTGGGAGATGACTTATAAAGTGAAGGATTCTGGTTGTAGGATCCTTTACGTACGGAGTACTAACTGATTAAGTGTGCATACCTAATCAAATAGTGCGGAATCCTATTTCATTAGCGATCCAATCAGTGATAACGCAATCCTGATCAATCTAACGATTAAGAAACATTAAGAATGAGTAGAATAAGATCAGATGCAAACTATGAACTTGGACTATGGTTTCTGGACGCTCTGGACAACTAGGGTTTCGAGTATCTCTCAATTCTTTCTCTCTTAACTTCAGAATTAAATCATTTGTATCCAACTTAGCTAGAATATCATTCTGTCTCAGATTTGACACAAACGAGACCCATTTCTCCGGCAAACCATCTGCAAAACATGACACCTTATCTTCTATAGACGTTGTTACCCCATGAGTGTGCAGCTCACTCATCAAGTGGTAGAATCGGTCGATAATGTCATCTAGGCTTTCTTTCCTTATTGAGGAGAAGTTATCAAACTCCTTCTTCAAAGCCTTTGCCTTCAAGGCCTTTAGGGTTGCATTCCCATCATACCTTTTCTCCAAAGCCTCCCATAAGTTTTTAGCCTGTTTGTTCTCAAAGAACTAATGAAAGATATCCTTTGGTATCGACTGATTCAACAGATCATACACCTTCTTTTCAACATTGTACTTAGTTTTCTGGCTGTCAGTCATTCCACCCAAGGTTAGTTTAACACTATGAGCACCTATGGGCATACTATAACATATCTCAATGGATTCCCACAGATTTCGATCAACCCTATTTAGATATTTTTCGAACCTCTGTTTCCACTGTGGGTAATCATCTGACGTTATAAGTTTTGGTGGTTTATTGTGATTCCCAATTTCGTTTTCCAGAAGCAGAAGACTCTGGATACGAGAGTCCCTTCCAATAGTAAAGGCAGTGAATTGATCTTCCATTTCTATAAACTTTGAACATTAGAATAAGACTAGTTCACTCGTGTGAATGGACAAGTGCGAATGAGTCAATCGTGTGATTGGACAATTGCGGATGATTCAATAGTGCGATTGGAGAAATGCGAATGAGTCAATCGTGTGATTAGATAAATGCGGATAGGGTTGTTCAGTCGTATGAATGAGTGAGCGACTGAGTTCAATCGTGCGTATGGGGTGTGTGATTGAGTTCAGTCATGGGATTCAGCCAATCGTGTGACTAGAAGCTGCTGTTTTTGCAAAATCGAAGGTTTTTGACACTTTGACACAAAAACACGATTTTTCAAGAACCCTAATCTGCGTATGCTGAAAAACATAAACTTTGAGACCCGGAGACGCCGAAGAACATTGTTTTACCAAAAAGGTGATTTCTTTGAACGAAAAACATGATTTTTACACTGAAACTAATCGATTGACACGTAAAATCAAGAGCCAAAGCTCTCATACCGCTTGTTAGGACCGTGTACGTAGGGAGTACTAACTGATTAAGCGTGTATACCTAATCAAATAGTGTGGAATCCTGTTTAATTGGCGATCCAATCAGTGAGAACGCAATCCTGATCAATCTAATGATTAAGAAACGTTAAGAAAGAGTACAATAACATCAGATGTGAACTATGAACTTAGAATATGGTTTCTGGATGCTCTGGACCGCTAGGATTTCGAGTATCTCTCAATTGTTTTGTTTTTCCACGAATTAGGTGGTACTTATAGGTTATGGTTTGCCAATTGTACGACTGAACCATTAGCATGGTTTAGTCGTGCGATTGAATCATGTGATTGATCCATACGCACGACTGAAGGTTCAGTCATGTGACTGGATCAATCTTATGTATCAATCGTGCGATTGATCCAGTCTCATGGTTCAGTCGTGCAACTGGTCCATTAGCATGAGGTATTCATGCGTATGGTCCATTAGCGTGGTCCATTCGTTTGAAGACTCATACGACTAAGTTTGAACATATTTCTCAATCATTATTGACTAAGAACAATGCACAACAACCTCAAACCAATAGAATTAGTTCATTATACTCTAGCACACAATAATACTATGAAATATTAAACATTATAAGCATCAAGCACATATTACATTTCATTCAACCCATTCATTAAATATGTGTAAGCCATGATAGACATTTACATTAAGTGTTAGAGCATATATAGTCATATATAGTGTGTCCGTCGCTTGTCGAATAGTCTAGACTTAATGTAATACACCTGATATGTTGTAAACACATGAAACTGGGTCATTCGCAGGAGCATATGCGAATGAGATTCAGTCGTACGACTGAGCCATGCTAATGGACTAGCCATGCGACTAAGAGATGCGATTGGGACATTCGTAAGACTGAACCATAAGTATGGCCAAGTCGTACGATTGAACCATACGCACGGTCCAGTTGTACGATGGAACCATACGCATGGTCCAATCACACGAATGGGCATAGTCGCATCTAATATGGGCTGAGGCCTATATATACCAGTTTCAATGTGTAAATAGATTAAGGATCTGAGAGGGAGTCTGCCCGGGAGCCTAGGGTTGCCGGATGAGAGGGGAGATCATGCTCCATCTCCCTTTGCCAAGAGTCTTGATTCTTATGTTGTAACGAGCTTGTAATCATTAGGTTTTTATCAATGAAACCAATATTTGATAGTTCGTGTTATTGATTTGACTTTTGGTTTGGTTGTTCATCCTTCCGTCAAGAACATGCTCGGATATTTACCGATCAAGCTGACTTCACAATTAGTATCAGAGTCGGTTACTGCTAGAATGATCTAACAATCATTCTAGCAACCCGAGCTCTTGATTACTGGATCAAATTTTAGATCTTGACATTAAACCCACTTCGTGTTCTTCGTGTTTTGTTCAGATCTTGGTACGTGTGTTGCTTCTATGTTAAAATCGAATTCAAAACCACGTTTCACGAATCTGATGATGCCTCTTTTGTTTCGGTTCAAGTAAAATTCTTCAGATTAGGGTTTTGGGCAGCCCAGGCGGCTGCAGATCTAAAAATCTACATGCACAACCGTTCATGCGACTGGGCCATGCGAATGGACCATTCGTACGAATGAGCCATGCGAATGGACCATTCGTGCGACTGGACCAGTCGTATGTTCAGTCGTGCAACTGGACCAGTCGTATGTTCAATCGCACGAATATGCCATCTGCATTGACTCATCTGCATTTGTTCCAGACCAAAAAAAGAGTCTGGAACAGCTTCTTGCACAGATTTGAGGATGAGCAAAGCATATTCACCCTGAGGTTCTTTTGTCAAATAAGTTCGAGGTATACCCCATTATTCGTCGGACTTCCAGAATAGGTGAATGTAGTTGGAACACGAAAGAGAGAAGAGAAAATATGAGCAGTCGGTGATGATTTTGTGGGGTAGTCAGGAGCATCTGACTACTTGTGGGCCAATCAACTTATATTTATCCGCACAGAGAGGATTCTCATTCTTAGGAGGAATCCATGTATAGAGAAATTAAAGACGCAATCAGAAAGTGATGATGTGAGGAGGTTTCTGATGATGAATCTACGTGCATGTTGATTCGTTTGATATTGTCAGCTGTGGATTGGAACCTTCAACCTTTTCCCCCATACACCGTGTGAAGACGCCAGAAGAGCACAATGTCTATATATTGGGACATGCTAAATGTGAGGGGGAATTTCTCCACGTGTTGATGTTAATCAGGTTAGCCTGTGTGAAGTTTAAAGCAATGGAAAACTATTCATGTCATTATCTGGAAAAATCAGTCATATGGGGAATCTTGCTGCTATAATGGTGTCCTACAAATTAAACGAAAGCTATTGTGCCTAAAATCAATTTCGGGGATGTGTGTAACCTGACGGATCGGCAACGTTGGCTAATATGGTTTTCGTTTGATTCTATTGGCAACTAGAGCAAAGATTGACTGAAGATTGTAAGAGGTGTTATCTACTATTCGCAACCAGATCCAAACATTAACCTCATAAACTAGGGACATATATGTATCAACAATGTAATAGGACTTTGCTTTGTATTTGAAATACATGCAGGAGTTACAAAAGAGGAGAAGTACAAGAAATTCCAAGAACATGTGAAGAGTGTTAGACAATAGAGTAAACTAGGTCCAAGGGGGAGTTTGTAGATACATGTGTAGCTAGTTTATGAGCTTAAATGTAAAAGTCTTTCATGTCTTACACATATGTAATAAAATGGTTGAATGCAATATAATATGTGGTTGGTGTTTATTAATGTTTAAATTATTACATATTAGTATTATGTATGAACTTCGTATATAAGTTTGAGATTGTTGTGCATAGTTCTTAGTCAATAATGATTAAGTAATGTATTCAACCTTATCGGGTGATTATCTATGCTAATGGACCATACTTATGGACCATACGCATGAATACATCATGCTTATGGACCAGTCGCACGACTGAACCAGGAGACTGGATCAGTCGTATGATTGAGACATAAGATTGACTCAATCGCACGACTGAAGCTTCAGTCATGCGTATGACTCAATCGCACGACTGAACCATGCTAATGGTTCAATCGTATGAATGGAAACCACTAACCTATAAATACCACTAATTCATGGAAAAACAGAACACTAGAAGAGAATTCGAAAACTTTTGATAACACACGAACCCTAGCCGTCCAGAACGTCCAAGAAAGCCAATCTAACTTCATAGTCCGTTCTTGATCGATTACTACTCATTCTTAACGTTTAGTTCAATCTTATATCGATCAGGTTAACGTTCTCATTGATTGGATTGTCAATCAAATATGATTCTATACTATTTGAACCAGTTTAAACGCAGAATCAGTTAGTACTCCGTGCGTACACGGTCCTGACTGTCTATTTACTTGAAGATGAAGTTCCAATCTTATCCTTGTCTTGACGGTTGAATGTAGGAAATGGATTTCCATTTCCCGTTTTCTTTGGCTTTACACATTCACGTTTAAAGTGCCCCTTTTCACCAAAGTTGAAGCACGTGACTTTGGTTTTGTCAAATCCAAAAGTCATATCTTTAGTGGCAACTAGATTTTGCCCCGTCTTTTTAACAAACTTCTTTGCTCTTCTGACAGTACTAACCAAGGCCCACATTATATCCATTCTTTCTAGGTCAGCTTCATCAACTTGCTCGTAGTCTTTATCAGCAAGATGACAATTTCCAATCTTACTAGCAACTAAACCATCATAAGATTGTACAACAGCCGCTAGAAGGTCCATGTGCTCTTTAGCAACTTCCACTGTGACATTTCCGAGATTCTCGGTGTTCAACTTTGTAGTATTCGCTTCAGGAACTATGTATTGGGTTCAAAATGACCCTAACATTTCGGTTCCTGATGCGTTGCTTTGGGAAGAAGCAGAAGAGCTAGATACAAACGCCGTTTCTAACGGTGATCCTAAAATAGCGAAGTTGAAACTGAATTGTATAGCGAAGGATTCTAAACACAGGATCCTTTCTTTGACTTGTATTTCATATGTAGTTCTTCCTCCCGTAACTTCAAGATCAAATCATTTATGTCTAAAGTAGCAAGAATGTCATTTGTCTCAGATTTGACACAATGGATCCCATTTATCTGGCAGACCATCAGCAAAGCTAGAGACTTTATCTTCCATGGATGTGGTCACACCATGAGTGTGCAACTCACTCACTAGATGATAGAATTGATCAATGATATCATCTAAGTTTTCATTCCTAATTGAAGAAAAATTGTCAAACTCTTTTTTTAGAGCTTTTGCCTTCAGTGCTTTCAAAGTTGCATTTCAATCATATCTCTTTTCCATTGCCTCCCATAACTTCTTAGCTTGCTTGTTCTAAGATAACTGGTGAAAGATGTCCTTAGGTATAAACTGAGTCAACAAGGCCTATACTTTCTCTTCAGTATTAAACAGAATCTTATGGGCTTCGCTCATTCCTTCCAAGGTCAACTTGACTCCATTAGCACTCACTAGTATCGTGTAACTAGTCTCAATGGATGTCTAAAGATTTGGGTCAACTCCATTTAAGTAGATTTCAAAACGCTATTTCCACTATGGGTATTCATCCAAATTTAATAGCTTTGGCGGTTTGTTATGGTTTCCAATCTCATTCTCCAAAAGTAGAAGGTTCTAGATGCGCGAGTCCTTTCCAGCAGGATAGAAGGATGCGAATGAAGGATTCGAATGGGTAACTCGTGCGAATGAAGGATGCGACTGAATTCAATCGTGCTCAGTCCCACGAATAAACAAGGCGATTGGAATCAACCAACTGGAGTTGTTCAGTCATGTGAATGAGAGATGCAACTGACTTCAGTCATGCGAATGGATTGTACGAATGAGTTCAATCATATGAATGGACCAATCGTGTGACTTAAGGCTTCTATGTTTGTAAAATCGAATATTTTGACACTTTGACACAAAATATGAGTTTTCAAGAAACCTTAATCTGTCGTATGATGAAAAACCGAAACTTTAATGCATGCAAACGTAGAAAACACCTTTTGAAGCAAAGTGGTGACTCTTTTGATTGAAAACATAGGTTTTTGACACCAAAACTAATTGAATCCTAGTTAGGACCATGTACGTATGGAGTACTAACGGATTCTGCGTGAGACCAGATCAAATAGTGCGGAATCCTATTTGATTGGCAATCCAATCAGTGAGAACGATAACCCGATCGATCTAACGACGAAATAAACATTATTATTGAGTAGAAATCGATCAAGAACGGACTATGAAGATGAATTGGGTGTTCTGGAGCCTCTGACGGCTAGGGTTTATGTATATTCGAACTCTATCTCAAAGTGTTCTGCCATTCGTACGACTGAACCATTAGCATGGTTCAATCGTGCGACTGACTCATGCGATTGAGTCATACACACGACTAAATTCAATCATGCGACTGAGTCAATCTTATACCTCAATCTTACAACTGATCCAGTCTCCTGATTTAGTCGTGCGACTTGTTCATTAGTATGATTCATTCTTGCATATGATCCATAAGTATGGTCCATTAGCTTGAATAATCACCCGACTAAGTTTAACACATTTCCCAATAATTGTTGACTTAGAATTGTGTAAAACAATCTCAAACCTATATATGAAGTTCATACATATGACTTATATTTAACACAATATTAATATGAAATAATCAAAGATAAATAAACATCAAACACATATCATATTTCATTGAATAATTACATTACACGTGTGTAAGAAATGAAAGACTTTTACATTAAGAACATAAACTAGGAATATAATGTATCAACAATTACCAATCTACGGATGGTCATCTTTCTCAATGTTTTGCACTGTAGCATCTAGTAATTACGAGAATGCACGGTAGCTTCGGCTGATGCTTGTATGATTCTATCAAAATGTAACACTCGTTTGTGGCTTTTGGACTTGTTGACTCTGTTTCATGGCAACTTTGTTCAAGAAGTGATTTAAATTAAAGAAAAACTCATGCATCCTACGTACTCAAGTCCTAATTCCTTCATTCATATTTTATATGTTCATGTTCATGCTTTAACTGCTCCCCCTAAATTTGTGATTAATAATAAGAAGTTGCATTCATCATAAATTTATGTAGATGGATAGCATGAAAAGCACTGGTCTCCATATATAGAAAATTTAACCAAACATAATCATCATGTACTAGCATATATAGACATATCATGGGATCATACTATGATAGGATCAAATGAATCAATCTGTGATAATTTGTAAACACAATTCAATGAAAATCACACAAAGTAATCAAATCAAAACAAGATGTCAACAAAATTCAAGTTTTCATTAATATCTAGCTAAGACAATTACAAATATGAAAGCCGGTTCAAATCTCTCTCTATCTACCTGCAAGTCTAAGCTATTTATACTGAAAAACAAAAGGTAAAGGAACTAACTAATTACACAAATAGTCCCTATACTATTACAAAATATTAAAAGACAAATAAAGATAACATGTTAATCTTTCTTAGAGCACTTAACAATACTCCCCCTAAGATTGACATGGTCTTCTGTCTTCTCTTCCATATTCAACTTTATCTTCAACCTTTATCTTCAACTCTTTGTCTTCATCCTTCAAAGAAATCTTTTGGTTCTTCTTTGACCTTAAACATCGGCTTCTGTTTGTACATCTCTAATTCTTTCAAAGCATTTGAAATTGCAGATTTGATTTTTCTTGCAAGAATGCCTTGTTCTGGTTTAGCTTCATTTGTCTTTATCTCCATCTTGTTCATTCTTTCCAACGTGTCTTTAGATAAGCAAGTAATGTCAATGTTTGCATATAACTCAATAGGTTTGAACTGTCCTTTGAGTATACTTCTAAGACACCTTTCCTTGAGATTCTCATAAATTCAATATCCTTGATATCTTTCTTCACAATATTTGCATAAGCAAGAGCCTTTCTCAGAGATATTCTTTCCAAAGCTGCATTCATCACATTAATAATGGAAATGAAATATTCCTTGTCTTGCTCTGTTATTTCAGGAGATACTTTCTCAAATCTTTGTACAGACAAAAATGAAATATAACTTGGATGTATAATTTGAGTTCAAAAGCACCAAAAAAAGTAATCATGTCTTCATCCCATCTTTCTAAATTTCAGACCAACTTAAGCTCAAATGTCTCAGTGTTATAAAACCATCTGAGGATTGGCTTTGAGTTTTGATTACCATCTATCACTTTCAAACCAGGGATTGTAACCTTCTCAAAATACTTGTCACAAAATTCAATCATAGAATGCTCCTCCTCGGATTGTAATCCCTTGAGCTTTTTATTATTCTTCATAGTAACATAATACTCTTTATCTTCTTGCTCACATATTGTATTAAGAAAATTACTTGATCGATCCAATCCTCTTCTTAAAAATTCTACAAACATCTTGCCACGTTTTGAATCAGAAGGATTGATCAGAAGTAATCTATTCAGCTCTTTCAGATCTTGCACTGGAAGTTTTATGATACTAGAGTAAAAGTGATATACATCACACACAGCATTTACTCTCTTTATCAAAAATGCATTGAATACTTCATCATACTTCCATGCGATAATCTTTAGTTGGTTGGTAAAATCTGGAGCAATCATAGCATTCAGCAGTTCAGCAACTGATTGTCCTCTTTGCAATACGTTTCTTACTAAGTCTTTAGTTGTTCTTGAATTATCAAAAATATGCCTTTGTTCAGTAGAGGCTTTGTAAGTTTGTCTTTCTGGATCAGCAAACATTTCAATCAACTCTTTTCTGTGAACATGTGCATCATCAATTCTTGACATTTGTTTGATCTCCTGTGGCATAACATTCTTGTTCTCTTTGTTATTTCAAGATACTGGGGATAATCTGTATCAAGTACTATCATTTTCTTCAATTGTTTCTCAGTCTCTTGAAAACTTCTGACAAAGTTCCTCAGTGATACAAATTGTAATCTTTTTAGTTTCCTCCAAGGGTAGTTTCTAGATTGCAACCATGATCTTAGAGCTGGAATACTCATATCTTCTGGATCAGGATGGTGCAACTCAGAACTAGATAGTTCTTCTACATTGATCACTTCTTTTGCTCTTGTCCATTCACCATGCTCAATAACAATCTCATTTGGATCTGCTGGTGCAATTGACTCTGCATAAAAACATTTCTCATATTTATCGTTAATCTGAGAAACAGTCTGTCCGTCCAAATATACTCGATTGTATTTCATCTTCACAAGATAATTGTATCTTTCTTCAAAGTCTTGTGGTACTTCATCTTGTTCTTGAGTATGTTCTTATGAAGAGAAATGTGATACAAATTGAGCTTCATCAATATCTTCATCATCTAGAACTTCATCATACCAATCATCATTGTATACTTCCTCAATATCTTCTAAAGCCTCAATCTGTTTTTGTACATTCGGTTCTTCAACAGTTTCTTTAGTTCTTTGCATCTTAGAAGATGATTCAGTTAGAATTGTATATTCTATTTCATCTATTTTTCTTTTACCTTTTATCTGCTCAAGATTTTTATCAACATTTATGTTTGTACTTATCACTTGTACTGGTGAGCTAGGCTTCTGAGCTTCTTTTTCTTTTAGCAAGTCAGCTTTGAGATTTTCATTTTCTTCAGTTAATTTCTTGAACTTGTCCTTAAATATCATAATCTTTTATCATAACTTCAAAGTTCTTCATTACATCTTTTTTATCTTTAGTAAACCTTACAATCTTTTCATCTTTAAGGCATTTTCTTCAGACAACTTTAAATTTTCATCCTTAAGCTTTTGAATTTCTTTTTCAAGAGATATGTTTATCTTTTTCATCCTTTCATTCTCCACTTTTAACTCTTCAATCTCTTTCCCTTTACTCAAATTTTCTTCTTTCAATCTGTCAATCTTATCAATGTCCACTATCTCCTCTGTTTGTATAGACACATTGTGTGACATACTAACATGAATTTCTTCTACTCCTTCATTTGCATCAAATTCAAATACTGGATTGAATAAAATATCATTCATAAAATCAGAATCAAAGATTTGATTTTGTGAATCCATTTCTTGTACAGCTTCCTCATGAATAACATCAACATTTCCTACATTCATAGTTTATGGTTCATCTCCAGTATCTTCTTCATTTCTTTCTTCAGTTTCTTCTTCATGTGCTTTAGTGGCACCATCATTTACATCATCATCATCATTGTCATCACTTTCTTCACTTGTTGATGAGCTTTCTGAATCTTCATTATCATCATCAATCATAACTTCAACAACATCCTCAATGAGATCATTAGGATCTATTGGTTCATCTTCTGATAAATGGAAGTGTTGTTGATTTATATCAACTTCATTATTAGATACATTCCTTATATATTCAAATAGAGGATTGTTTTGAGCACCAGTGATCATTGATAGTCTTTTATATACAGATCCAGACATATGCTCTAACTGTATCTTTTCACCAGTAACTCCTTCAGCATACAAATCTGGATTTGCTTCATTAATAAGAAGTTGGACGAATCTTGGGTACATCAAGTATTTATGCCTCACTCCTCTTTCAAGATTGAAAATGAAACCATTCATTATCCATTTAGACATATTGAATCTTCTATTTTTAGCTAAGGCAATAATGGGAGATGCAATGTCTACAGGGAATGAATCCCAACCAGCACTTCGTTTAGACATGCAATGTTGAAAAATATAGCATAAAAGCTTCCAATGCTTATACACTCGAGTTCTGAAAAATTGCTTTTTGGGAAAATGATCTGGATGACCCATTTGTAGAAAAACCTCTCTACATTCATTGAATGTATATTCTGATAAGTCTTTAGGATCATTGTCACCAAGTCTTAGAGCTATTCTGATTGCTTCTTCAGATACTTCAAGCATTCTTTCTAATGTAATAAAAGCTCTTACAACTTTGTTTCCTTCATCATCTCTTTCAATCTGTGCAGTTCTCCAGAATCTCTTAATCATTCTTCCATTGATCATTGGTCTTGCACACATAGCATATACATACTTTGTTTTGAGCAGAAATCTAATAATTTCTTCATATCCAATGGCTTCTCTGTTTTCATCATTTAAGAAAGCAGCCACATTATGCTTTGGCTCAAATTTTAATTCTGCCATCTGCAAAACACAAAAAATATTATTAGAACATTTAATATTGATTAATAAACTCTATTTCTATATATGAATTATCAATTTTAATTGATTAAAAATATTTTTTTATTCAAAATTAGGACAGACTGTTCATCTTCTTCTTCTTCGGCTATGGAAAAACCATGTTAGGACCTGGTATTTGAACGAAATACCTGGAGATTAGCATGTAAACTAGATCAAATAGTGCGGAATCCTATTTGATTGGCGATCCAATCAGTGAGAACACACGAAGAATCAATCAAGAATTGAAACTAACGTTAGAAATCGATTGGGAATCGATCTAATGTGTTCTATGAACTTGGAGAACGAATTGGGAGGCTTCTGGACGGCTAGGGTATGTCTGGAATCATAATTAATCAAACGCTCTTATTTTTCATGAATTGGGTTGTATTTATATGTTGGTATTATTCAATCGTGCCACTGAACCATTAGTATGGTTCAGTCGTGCGATTGAACCATGTGGTTGATTCATCCACACGACTGAGTGTTCAGTCGTGCGACTGAGCCAATCTTATGTGTCAATCATACGACTAATCCAGTCTCCCGGTTCAGTCGTGCGACTGAGTCATTCGTATGAAGTTATTCATGCTTATGGTTCATTCGCATGGGCCATTCGCATGAGAACTTCATTAAGTTAAGTTTGAATGTATTAATTAATAACATTATGTGTAACAATTCTAACAACCACAAACCTAATTAACCAATTTAATATCAACTCATTAATGAAATATTAGTCATTACAAATCACAAACAACCAATATCATTTCATTAATCACATCAAATTCACCAGAATCAGATAAACAAGATCTATACATTACATATCATGATCTAGGGACATACATGTATCAACAAACTCCCCTTGGACCTAGATCTCTCTAATCTCTTGTTTTCTACATAACCTCCTTGTATTTCTTGTACTTCTCCTCTTTTGTGACTCCGTGTGAATCTCAAACACGAAGCAGAGTCGTATAACGTTCTGGAACTGGAGGGCTTGTACAATATCTTGCGTATCATAGAACAGTGGCCACTTGTATAGCGTATAGACATCACTTTCCGACAAGTTTGTAAGCCACATCGGGTTGAATACCTTGATAGTAGCCATTTGTCCATCTTTGCTTAAGACTATGACCGCTTCAGCTGTTCTCCAATCATAGTACCACCACTTAAAATGTGGAGTGAAATCTTGTGGCATTTCCCTGAGTGGAATTCTTGACATTGTGCGCGGAGGATTCTACTTCAACACTATCTTAGGCTTGCCAGTAATGGCATCAACCTCAGACCTTCTGATATACCTAGTAGGCTGTTGGGGTCTAAAGTTAACCCATCTAGTGCGGTACTCCTTCTTTAGGGCAGCCTCAACCAGCCTGACATCTTCCTCGGGTCAGCATACAAAAGCTTTAGTTTGGCTAGCTGGTTGAGCTCAAAACCTGGTAGAGTCTTCAGATCATGTGGGAATCTGAAGTACTCTATGCCCTGTTCTCTCTTAACTGCATAGGCAGTGAGATCTTCAAAGTACGCCCATGCTATGATCCTTCCTGACACCTTGTGATGTTTCTTGACTCTATAGAGTTTGGTGTAGGAATCCTTCTTTGGTGCAGTACGTTGGACTCTAATTTTTTCAAAACATGCAGCCCACTCAGCCTTTCGAATGTCGACATCATCATTTGAGGCTTGAGCTGTGTCTTCTGCTTTCTCTGTTTCTTGCTTCATATAGTTCACCACCTTAATAGTATCGCTGACAAGGGATTCACCCAGATTGGGGAGCACATTACCCTCATTATCAGCGTACTCTCGGCAGTGACATCTTCAATCTCTACATCATCAACATCGTTGAGCTCATCGTCACTTGTCGAATTGCATGTCGGAGCATCTTTGACTATCTCATCTGGATTTAGCTCAAAAAGCTCTGCGAGTTGCTCATTTGATAGGTCATGAATTATTTCCCCTTCTTCAGGGGTATAATTCACTGACCTCCTCAATCCCTTGCAGATCAAGAATCATTGTTAGCTGAGACTTAACCTGCTGAAGGGGAGCAATATCAAACTCATCTCTTTGGTAATTTTGATTTGTTTGATTTAAACATTCCACATTTAAATCATTAGTAATTAATCAAACAGAAACACATTAAAGTAATATAAACATTAAATACATTGTGTTCAATACAGGATTCAAATACAAAAAAAGATAAATACATAAACATCTAGTCTTTACTTTTATCTTGTATCATTGTTTCATCACTTGGGGGAGCAGAGGTAGAAGCTGATTGATCTTTTCTGTTCTTTGTCCTTTTCTCTTGACCTGTAGCAGGGGCCGATGCAGGTGCATCCCCTCCTTCTGCTTCTTCATCATCGTCCTTCTCCACTGTCCTATCTCTTTCTGTATCTTCATACTCTTACTATCACTCTCATCATCCTCATCATTATCTTCATCATCACCATCTCTGTCTCCTTCCCTGATCTTCAATGGCTCCTCCTTAGATCCTTTCTGTTTTAACAGGATAATCTTCCTTGCCTTCTCCAGCTCCTCTATTTTCTTGCTTGATGTGACACTTTGAGCTTGGAGTTGGTCCATCTTGGTGCTCTGAGCAGCCATCTGCTGGCCCTGCTCCTCTATAACTCGAGCCTGCTCTGCAATTTGGTGAGATTGTGCAGCAGTCAGGTCAGTAAGCTGGCGGATCTGAGCTGCCTTTTCTCATCAGCAGCCAGTAAGCGCATCACCATTCTGTTAAGAGCTGACAACTGTTCCTCTACCCCGATTGGAGGTAGAGGGATCTATAAGTATGTGAGGGATGGGCTGAGGGTATTGATTGGTGTGACGTGGTGGTGGGTATGGTGGTGGTGGTGGTGGATGGTGGTGGCTGTGGTGGATGTGGTGGATGTGTGTGGTGGCTTGGTGGATGTGGTGGATGTGGGGCTGTGGTGGATGTGGTGGCTGTGGTAGTGAGGAAGGTCACCCGACGCTTCTTCTTTTTCTGACCATGGGGTTTAGCCATTCTCTTCCTCCTTGTTCCAGTTGAGGTGGAAGCTCCCCGTACAACCCTGCCTAAGGACCCCGTGCATAGCTTGGGTCAGTATCGGTCTCTGCGGAGTCTCTCGGGTGTTCACCAACCACCCTTAACCCATGTTCTGTGGGAACAACTTTCCTTCCCATAGTTCACGTAAGGGGCTCCTCATCCGATTCATCCTCCTCCTCCGCGCCAAGAACAAAATCCTGATGAAATCCCGCTGACTCGGTTACTTCTCCAGCTATGATGGACACTGGAGGTACAGAATCAGACACAGTGCCTCTGAGTGGAATAGGCATATCGTCTCCAGCATCCCCACTGTCATCATAATCTGAGTCATGAGTGGGTAGAGCTATCTGTTCCACATCAGAGTCAGTATCTCGTGACGCCACTTTCTCTTTGCGGGCACCACGTAGTCATCCCGGGCAAGATGACCAAACAACCTCCTGACAGGAGGCTTCACTTGCTTTCCCCTGTACACTTTCATCCTTCCCAGGGTAGTGTCATCCATTACCTCCAAGACTACCGCATCCTCCTTTTCCTTTGGCAGGGAGGGAAGCTTCTGATCTATGATCATCTGCATAAATCTCGGGTACATACAGAAGGCTTCCTTCCCTTTCCCCTCGATGTTCTCCACCAGATAGATGAAGATCATCTTGGAGAAGCTGAACGGATGGTTCAGCACCAACACAAGGTACGCGTTCTGCATCTGGTCAGACAGCTCATCAAAACCACCTTTTCTGGAAGCCATGCACTTGAGCAGCACGTGCGCAAGATATTTAAACTGGGGACAGAGGTTACTCTTGTTGAGTACCCCAGAATTGATGTCCCCAGAGTATTTGGCTCTAAGAAAGCATCCTCTGACTGTGAGGGGGTGTAATCGACTCTGGACAATCAGCGTCATCCCCCAATTGTAGTACGATCCTTAGATCCTCCTCCGAAATAGTGATAACCTCTCCAAATATGGAACTTCTGATGCAATGAGGCTCAGACGATCTATCAACTGTAGCCACTTCCCAGAAGGCTTGTTGAATGGATCGATACGGAGTGCATGGAGTAGATATGGCATGTGCAATCCTCGATCTCAGTAGAAATGTGATTATGCCAGAGAAATCAGCAGCGTTTCTGGATGTTAATTCCAGATGAGCACATATATTGTGCTTTGTGCTCATAATCCATCTACTCGCCATCTGTTACACAAAGTTAGTAAACATTAGTACCATTGATTAAGAAAGTCATAAACTCCTTAAGCTTGAAGAAAATCTTTCTGTCATACGATTGAACCGTACGAATGGGGTTCAGTCGTGCGATTGAACCGTATGAATGGGGTTCAGTCGTGCGATTGAACCGTACGAATGGGACTCAGTCGTGCGACTGATCCCATACGTACCTCTGAGTGTGCGATGGGCTCCTACGTATATACGCTCATGCGGTTACACTAGTCGTGCGACTGAACTTCATACGCTATATGGTTCAGTCATGTGTTTAAGCAGTTTGAGCCCTTCAGTCGTGCGACTGAAGTTCATCACGCTGTCCATTCGCATGAAGTACTGACAGTTCAATTCAAAATTACTTTTTCACCATTTTGAGTTTTAGAGACATCGTTATCTGGTTCATTGACTCGCAATTCATTCTTAAACCACCTAACATCGTTACTTTCGTTTGTTTGAGTCATTTAGGTATGTTATTTAGTCACTTAAGTCTCGGTTACTTTGCGAGTCCGAATGTACCGTTTTTTTCATCAAATTTAAAGTTATGGGAGTGCATGTATACAGTAAAATACCTGTAGAGTCGATGTTGATGGTCAGTAATCAAGAAACAGGGGTTTTGCGATCAATTGAAATTTTTTCTGAGTTGGGTTAATTCGTGCGATTCAGGGTGATTTTGAAGATGGTGAGTCTCTGCGACCGACTCCCCTTCTAATTATATTAACCCTAGATTCAATCGTGCGACTGAGCTCATAGCACCTGTCAGTCGTGCGAGTGGGACTCAATCGTGCGATTGGTTCAATCGTCCTTCTTCAGTCGTCCGACTGAATCTCAGTCGTGCGACTAACTCACTCATTCTCCCTTAATCATCCGACTGGGCCAATCGTATGGGCCATTCGGTAGAATAGTCCATATTCATGCTCCATTCGTACGAATAGCTTCCATCCGTATGATTGGTCCATACGGATGGTCCATTCGTGCGAATAGGTCATATTTATTAACTTTTCTGCCAATTTGAATATTTAACTTTTAAAATCCCTTTAATTGCAGAAATTTACGTTATGAGCAGTTGATCATCTTAGACATGATCGTTTTGACTTGAAAACCTTTTTATCACCTCAGACGTGACTTATTTAACTTTTAACACATATGTGGTCATCTCGGACATGACCCTGTTAGTGAGTTGATCCCTTACTGATTTTCCTGATGTAATCAGACAAACAAACAAACTAAAACGACTGACTAAATTAGATAATTAAACTAAAAAATAAATTTTTTTTTGCCTTTTGTGAGAGATAAGTCCTAAGATGGAAATCTACTGGATTTGGTTCCGGAATAGACAACTTTAACTTAGATTGACCATACCTGGACCAATTCCTTTTGGAATCATACAGCAGTTCAAATCAGTTTGGACTTGTTATCAAAATCTTTTGATGCTCAATTCTTGATGTTCATCCAGAGTCATTTGCAACTTTAGGAAATCATACTGAAGCTCTTAGATTACCACATTGAATCAACTTTCAAGAATTGCAGTCACAATGATTGTCAATATGTTTGTCCACTTAAATCCATACACAGACTTTTGACCCAAACTGGTGATTGTTTTAGGTTTAATTATTTCAACTAACATTTGTGGATCCCACACTTATATGGTAAGCAACATTCCTCAGGAGCTTTTGAGCGGTCTACGGGTATTATTACAAGGAGAGACTATTCTTAGAGCTTTCAAAGAGAAGCCAGTCCTCAGGTTAGTGCCATCGCACAACAGAGAGGCGGCAAACAACAATGATTCTAGAATATCTAGGTTATGCTTATCCTCAGTCAGTGTCATCGCACAGAAGAGAGGCACACAACCTATCTCCTTGTTAGAGCAGCTTAATTTTATGTTGCACCAAATGCACCAATAACATGAGTCATTAGCTTGATAGCATTTTTATTTCATTTTTTCGTGCTTTGCTCTGTTTATGGTCATCCGCACATTTGTGGCGTTTACATGCTCATTACCCCCTTTGGAATATAGTTGATTGTGTTAACCAGTGATAAGATGGGAGCCCACAGTCAGTCGAACCACTTAGTTTGATCTTGAGATCACCTCAGTCTAATCATCTATTGTGTTGAATCTACCGACATATCATTGTGGTCTAGCAACCTCTAGGTCTACTCTCATTGTGTTACCTTAGAGTTACCAGTTTTTATCATCTTTCCTTTTATATTGCTTAGACAACACAGACTTATACTTTGAATTTTTGCACCTTTTCTAAATTAAAATCTCAAGGTCCCTCTTGATTTGTTCCTGTGTACTATCATATTCCAAAGGGTTTGAATCGGTATCACAGATACAATCTTTCTTATATCAGCTTTCCACTCCTTCTACCTTATTTTTATTTTTTTATTAATGTTAACTTGCTGACTTATTCTCCCCCTAAAATGCTAAAATCATAACTGGTTTAATTATTTTAGGATTTTAATAACCAGCAAAATAACATGAGTTTAAATTAAACAGACTAAAATAAATCAATAAAATAAAAGGAAAAAATTAACTAACCTACATCGGACTACACATGATCATCATCAGGAATAACATCACTTTTCTTTTTAACGCCGTTGACCTCTAGCAAATATTGAAAACGTGGTTTATCAAAGGCTTTAGTGTAGAGGTCAGCGCGTTGAAAATCAGTATTAATTTTTACCACATCAATTAAGTTCTTTTCAAAATAGTCTCTTATGAAATGGTATTTAATACCGATATGTTTGGTCTTAGGATGTTGGACCGGATTTTTAGTTACTGGAATTGCTGCAGAGTTATCAACACAAATAGGAGTAGAGGAGAACTTTAAACCGTAATCCCGCATTTGTTGTTGAATCCAGACGATTTGTGAACAGCAACTTGCAGCAGCAACATATTCGGCTTCACAGGTGGACAATGCAACCGATGTCTGTTTCTTACACTGCCAAGTCACTAGTCTTCTCCTAAAGAATTGACACCCTGCGGATGTAGACTTGTAGTTCATCTTGCAGCCTCCGTAATCCGAGTCACTATACGCCGTGAGCTCAAAATCATCATCATGAGGATACCACAACCCAAGTGTGGGTGTACCCTTTAGATAGCGAAAAATCCTTTTGACCCTGATCAGATGATTGACCTTAGGTTTAGCCTGATATCTAGAACATAAACATGTAGCATACATGATATCAGGTCTTGAGGCAGTGAGATACATGAGGGATCCAATCATTCCTCGGTACATCGTGGCATCTACAAGATCTCCATTTTCATCAGGTGCTATGTCGTGATTCGTAGCAAGTGGAGTACCAGCAGTAGATGCATTCTCCATGTCAAAGCGATTGAGAATGTCTCCTACGTACTTGGTCTGATGTAGAAAGATCCCATTTGGTGTTTGATCCACCTGTAGCCCGAGAAAGACCTTCATCTCCCCCATAGCACTCATCTTAAACTCTTTCTTCATAACTGCTTCAAACTCTTTGCATAACTCTTCGTTCTTTGAACCAAAAATTATGTCATCAACATAGATCTGTACGAGCAGTAGGTCGCCATCTTTCTCTTTAATGAACAACGTGCAGTCAATTACTCCCCTGCGAAAGCCGTGTTTCACAAGATGAGTAGAGAGTTTCTCATACCAAGCTCTTGGAGCTTGATGAAGCCCGTATAAAGCCTTGTCGAGCTTGAAGACTCTATCTTGATGATACGGATCTTCAAATCCCTCGGGTTGACTTACATAGACTGTTTCTCTGATTTCCCCGTGAAGGAATGCACTCTTCACATCTAATTGATAGACTTTAATCTTCATGTATGATGCATAGGCAAGGAATATACGAATGGCTTCCATCCGTGCCACGGGTGCAAACACCTCATTGTAATCAATTCCCTCGACTTGGTGAAAACCCTGAACCACCAGTCGAGCTTTGTTCCTGATAATGACCCCTTGGTCATCCTTCTTGCATTTCAAGACCCATTTGGTGCCAATTACTTTAGCACCTTTAGGTCTATCAACCAGAGTCCATACACCTAACTTCTTGAACTGAAGAAGTTCTTCTTGCATTGCACTCACCCACGCCTCATCATTTAGTGCTTTACTGACGTATTTTGGCTCAAATTATGAGACAAAAAACCGATAAGCACCATCATGAATATATCCCTTCTCCATAACTGAGGCGTAATCAGCTGAGTATAGCTGATTTCGGGTTTGTACTCCTGATCTAACATCTCCAATGACATTGTCTAATGGATGATAGACGTTTAGTCGTGATCCTGGAGTAGTAGGAACAGCTACCTCAGCCCAAGATTATGAACATTTGGTTCTGCATCTGAGGTAGTTGGAGTTTGAGGCTCTGAAGTCGAAGGTGCATCACTGGTAGATGCTTGTGGAGTTTCAGGAACTAGAACCTGTTCCTCCTGACTGTTCTAGTTATCTTCTTCAGCTTCATCTTCAGAGGAGGAGTCACTGTCGTCGACCACTTCCCCTAACTGAGTAGATGATTCTCCCTGTGAGCTAGATGTTGGTGTATTCAAGATATCATACATCATTCGTGTAGCTAACTCGTCATCCGAGGGAGAGAGATGGATGTTGAAGGACTTGAAGAATCCATCATAGTCGAAAAAGTAGGCGGGTCCTTTGCCAGTAGGTGGTGTGGTATATCGCTGAACGTCAACATTACACCACACTTCTACTAGACCCGTTGAGTTGTTGTAAACTCGCTTGTTCGGTATGTTGTATCCTAGAAAGAGGCCTTCATCTGCCTTCTCGCTGAATTTACCCTCTTGTGTCTTCTTCAGAAGTGTGCACGGCGCGCCAAATGGTTCGAGATACTCCAAGTTTGGTTTGCGTCTTTGTAGTAGCTCGTAACATGTCTTCCATGGCGCTTGACTATCAGGACTCGATTCAGTGTATAACATGCATTCGCCACTGCCTTATTCCAGAATTGGATAGGTAGTTTCGAGTCTGCCAGCATAGTCCGTGCTATCTCTATCAAGCTTCTGTTCTTTCTCTCAGTAACGCCATTCATCTGAGGTGTGTAGGCAGAAGTGAATTGATGCACAATTCCCTTTTCCTTGCAGTATGTCTCCATCCACTGGTTCTTGAATTTCGTTCCATTGTCTAAGTGTACTTGTCTAACTTTCAGCTTGTAGAGAGATTCCAGTGTGGTTACCAACTCCTTGAATGACTCAAATGTTTCTGATTTGAATTTCAGAAACATTACCCAAGTGAACCTTGAGTAGTATCAGTGACCACAAAACAGTACAAGTCGCCTGCAATGCTCTTTGTACTGACTGGACCAAACAGATCCATGTGAAGAAGTTCAAGAGGTAGTTCTATTGAATGAACTTTCTTTTCCGTATGAGACTTCTTTGTCTGTTTGCCTTTCTTGCAAGCTACACAAAAGTCAGGAAGCTGGAAGTTCTTGACATTAACTCCTCTCACCAGATCCTTTTGAATCAAGTGATTCATCTTCCTTTGACTAATGTGTCCCATTCTCCTATGCCAGGAGATGGAATCCTTTTTAGTAGCTTTAGATAGAAAACACTGAACCTCATGATCCATTGTAGAAGCTGTTGACAGATCCAAGACATAAGATCTTTATATCTTGAAGCAGTCATCAAAAGTTGGTCCTCTGGGATCACGTAGTCTTTCTTTAGTACGTAACACTTCTTGTTGTCGAAGATGACTTAAATCCCTTATCACATATTTGGGAGACAGAAAGTAAGTTATTTTGTAGTTTTGAACGTAGTTCACCTTATCAAACTTAACTTTCTGATTCCCCACTTCTCCCTGTGCTGTGATATAGCCACCCTTGTTTTCAGCAAACGAAACATTCCCTCCTTTTATTTGCTTGACGTTTGATAAAAGAGCCCTGTTCCTGTCATGTGCCTGGATGCTCCACTGTCTACTATCCACGTGTTAGTTTCAGCACTGTATCGAACACCCTACACATACAAAGTAAAGGATTATTTTGGGTTAGGAACGCAAGCCTTTACTGGCTTGGGTTTCCCAGAGGCATCACACATCATAAATTCTACCCATTGACCCTTAGAGGATGAGGGTAGCTTAGGTTCCTTCTTGTCATTATTATCAAACACAGAGGATGTCTTCTCCTTCCATAATCCAGATTTGTGCAATGCCTGTTTGTGATAAACAGTCGACTGACTTACAGGTTGAATTTTAGGTTCACTAGTTCTTCTAGGTGGAGTCAGAGAGATCCTCTTAGAAGACCTAGGCTTTGAAACCTGAAGTTCAATCTTCTTATGGGGTGTCTGATAGAAGTGACAATAGGAAGCAATGTGTCCATATTCACCACAGTTGTAGCACGATCTGCTATTAAACTTTCTTTGTGGAGAAGTGTGTGACACTCTAGTAACATTACTCACTCTAGGTTTTGACTCTGGTTCTTTGGTTGTTTTCTCTGGTTTAACAAAGTTAACTGTTTTCACCTGTTTAACCTCCTTTTCTTTTTGGTTAATAGGCTTTTGACTTGACGTATGTGAAAGATTAACCTTAGAAGTCCTTTTAGGTTCTGATTTGACTCTGTTTGATCCTGACTTTAAGTTAACCTTTTCAAATTCCTTTTCCAGATTAACACAAGACAATTTATCCTTTGCCTTTGAAGTGGCCTCCTTTTGTTTGTTTCCAGAGTCAATAGATGAACATAAGGAATCTGGATCACTAACAAGAGGAGTAGACACCACATGATCCTTGATGGGATTACTATTTATTGGTCTAGTCTTAGTGTTCATCAAAGTCTTAGGTGGTGGTGGTGGAACCACTTTATAACCCAATCCCTCCCCGTTGTTCCTTTCTCTCACTAAGTGTTGGACTATGTGTGAAGAACTAGTCCAACTGTGCAGTTTTCTGTTTTAGTGAATTTACTTCTACTTCTAGAACTGCCTTTTGCTTCTTAGTGTCTTCTAGGGAGTTTAGATAATACCTAATGTCATTAGCTTGGTTAAAGGCAACTACTTCGGTTTCCCTAAGCTGTTTAGTCAAAAGGTCTATCTTTTCTTTATAACTATGCTCATTTTGTTTTAATACCCTATTAGCCTTAGTGCACAGTTGCAAACCTTTTCCTAAGTTATCATTATGATCTAATAACCTAGCAAATTTTTCATCTATGCTATTCCTAAAAGTATCACAATCAGAACAAGCATGATTATTAAACATTTGGTCAGTAGTACTTACCTGAGTTGATTCAAAAGAGTTAGCCATCAACGCAGCATCAGATGTCTCTGGTTCTGGTGATTCTGTCTTTTCTTTCTCTGACGTGGTAGTCTCCTCTTTAGGCTGGTAACTGACCTCGGTTGCAGTTGCTTCTTCACTATGTGACATCGCTATCTCAACTGCTAGATCTCCTTCACTAGCGGAATCACTGTCAATATCTTCTACACTTGCAATGTTTGATTCCCCTGGTGAGACAAACCTAAAGCTCCAATCCTATCCTTCATCATCATGAGCAGTCAAGGCCTTTGGATCCTTTCTTGATGAAGTAGAACTGGTAGCTTGCTTGTCTTGACGAGTGAAGGACGAGAACGGGTTCCCGTTACCCATCTTCTTAGGCTTGACACATTCTCTTTTGAAGTGCCCCTTCTCTCCACAGTTGAAGCAGGTCACTTTGCTCTTGTCAAAGCCAAATGTGGTATCCTTAGTAGCTACCAAGTTCTATCCGGTTTGTTTTACAAACTTCTTTGCCCTCCGGACAGCACTGGCTAAAGCCCACATTATATCCATCCTCTCAAGCTCCATTTCGTCCACCTGCTCGTAGTCCTGTCTGCCAGATGGCAGTTTCCAATATCCCAGCAACAAGTTCATCATAAGAATGGACCATTGCAGCCAAAAGATCCATGTGTTCTCGAGCTACTTCCACCGTCACATTTCCGAGATTCTCGGTCTTCAGTTTAGTAGCACTTGCTTTGGATCCAATATAGTGGGAACAAGAAAATCCCGATGTGTCTGATCCTGATGGAGATGCATGTGGAGGACTCGATAAGCTAGACACAAATGCAGTCTGGAGAGGTGCTCCAAATGTCTTAGCTTGAGGTGTGGCATTGTATAAAGCTGGATTTTGATCGTATGAAGACTTCTGAGCTCTGTACTTCATCCTAAGTGACTCTTCTCGCAACTTAAGAATGAAGTCATTAATATCCAGTTTTGCCAGCATTCCATTCTGTCTAAGATTAGACACGAATGAAGCCCACTTTTCAGGCAATCCGTCTGCAAAATTAGTAACTTTATCTTCCATGGTAGTAGCCACCCCATGTGTATGCAGTTCACTCACAGATGGTAGAATCTATCTATAACATCGTCCAAACTCTCATTTCCCATCGATGAGAAGTTATCAAATTCCTTCTTTAACTCCTTAGCCTTGATTGCCTTCCATGAAGCATTCCCGTCATACCTCTTTTCTAGCTCATCCCAAAGTTTCTTGGACTGCTTATTTTCTGAGTACTGGTGGAATATGTCTTTAGGAATAGATTGTGTAATCAATGCATAAACTCTTTTTTCTGCATTGTATTTGACTTTCTGCATGTCCGTCATTCCTCCTAACGTTAGCTTAACTCCATCAGCTCCCACAGGTGTACTATATCCAATCTCGATGGCTTCCCACAGATTCGGATCCACTCCGTTGAGGTAGATCTCAAAACGTTGTTTCCAGTGGGGAAACTCATCTAACTTCAAGAGATTTGGTGGTTTATTATGATTACCCACCTCACTCTCAAACAACAGTAGGTTCTGTATCCTAGAGTCCTTTCCAGCGGTAAAGGCTGACATTTGATCTTCCATTGCGAATAACTTTAAGTCTAATAACTTTAAGTCTAATAAAACAAATTGTCACTAGGGCGACTGAAGGGTGCGAATGGTCTAGTCGTGCGTATGAACTCTACGACTGGTTCAATCGTGCGGCTGAACTAAGCGATTAGCTCAGTCGTGCGAATGAATCTGATGCGTATGAACAGTACGACTGAAAGGTTCAATCGTACGAATGGAGATGCGACTATGTCCAATCGTGCGTCTGAGCAATGTGAATGAGGTCCAGTCGTGCGAATGGCTCCCTCGTGCGACTGAAGCTGCTGTTTTGCGAAAATTTCTAGGTTAAACGTGTTTTAGCCGTAAAAATTCGAAATTTTGCAAGGTCTAATCGCCTAAGTCCGTAGAAACCAAACTTTGATGAGCAGGGAGCGTCGAATATCACTTCTGACACAAAAGATTGCGTTTTTAGTGCAAAAACACAAACTTTTTATCAATCTTGATTGAATCACACGTAATCAAGAGCCAAAGCTCTGATACCACTTGTTAGGACCTAGTATTTGAACGAAATACCTGGAGATTAGCGTGTAAACCAGATCAAATAGTGCAGAATCCTATTTGATTGGCGATCCAATCAATGAGAACACACGAAGAATCAATCAAGAAGTGAAACTAACGTTAGAAATCGATTGGGAATCGATCTAATGTGTTTTATGAACTTGGAAAACGAATTGGGAGGCTTCTGGACGGCTAGCGTACGTCTGGAATCGTAATTAATCAAAAGCTCTTATTTTTCATGAACTGGGTTGTATTTATAGGTTGGTATTATTCAATCGTGCGACTGAACCATTAGTATGGTTCAGTCGTGCGATTGAACCATGCGGTTGATTCATCCGCACGACTGAGTGTTCAGTCATGCGACTGAGCCAATCTTATGTGTCAATCATACGACTAATCCAGTCTCCCGGTTCAGTCGTGCGACTGAGTCATTCGTATGTAGTTATTCATGCTTATGGTTCATTCGCATGGGCCATTCGCATGAGAACTTCATTATGTTAAGTTTGAATGTATTAATTAATAAACATTATGTGTAACATTCTAACAACCACAAACCTAATTAACCAATTTAATATCAACTCATTAATGAAATATTAGTCATTACAAATCACAAACAACCAATATCATTTCATTAATCATATCAAATTTCACCAGAATCAGATAAATAAGATCTATTACATTACATATCATGATCTAGGGACATACATGTATCAACAAACCGACTGAGTTAAACATCATCAAATCATTTTCACTTTTAGATCAAAAACAATACATCAATAAACTCGCAAACAGGTTCTTATCAATAATCCAGTGTCAATTTTTGATATGATACACATTTGATCAGTTTAAACTTGAATTATATAGGGTTCGAACGCCCAAATAGCATTCAAACGCCTATGTCAATGCACTGATTTAACCCAAAATTTATAGATTTGAATCAAAAACTTACATTTAAATATTCAAATACTATCTATAATCAACAGGATTTGATACGATTTCAGATGAAATGAGGATATGATGATAATCGACAGTTGCAAGTTCAGGGTTTTTTTGACATATTTGAAGTGTAAATGAGAAATACGCATAAGTGTTCAATTTATATAAGTGAAATTTTAGGCGTATGAGCCCTGTTTGGGCATATGATCCCTGTTTAGGCGTATGAAACCCTAAAATTCACTTATTTTGTTAGACGCATGAGCACTGTTTGTGCGTATTGACTCAGACGCATGGGAAATGTTCAGACTCATAAGCACTATTTAGGCACTTTTGCAGTGTTCAGTCGCATGGACTTTTTGAAACGTCTAACACTTGAAATTATGAAACTTAGTATGTAGACGCATGAGACATGTCAAACGTCTAACACTTAGACAAAATCAAACTCGCACTATTTGGACGCATGGGATTATCACAAACGCCCAACACTTGTAATTTTCATAGATGTATTACAACTGTTTAGACGCATGGGAATAAATCAAACGTCCAAACACTTGAAAAATTCCTAAAAATTTCATCATGCTCCTATTGAGGCGCATGTGCACTGTTTAGGTGCATGAGATGACTTTAATGATTTAAACACTTGTGATTTCTAATTTCTTCACTTGCACACTTGAACTTTTTACCTTTTAGTTCCCCATATTTTGAACTTTTTGCATTTCGCACTTTCAATTCAAAAAAATTTTATTTTCTATTTATTATTTTTTTCTAAAATTATTTTGTCCCTTCATTTTAGTCTCAACATAAAATCAAATATCATTTGATTTTCAACTTATGAAGCATTTTTATTTGCAAATTTATGTAGGTTCATATTATATTTTTCAAACAATACATTTTCAATTTACACAAATACTTTGAACATATAGCATCATCCTTTTAATTCAACATTTTAAATTTTGATTTTGATTATGATTATTTTTTGAGAACAACTATTTCATTTATTACTCCCCCTAAACTTTTAAGTTTGAAAAAAACTTATAAGTTTCTTAGAAAAGAGAATAAGATCACACATCACATTGTGACATTGCCTTCACACACAAAAACATGCATAAAAGCAAAATGAAAATAGAATCAAAATCTAAGATAAACAAATAATTAATGTCTGCAGTGAGATCATATTAATGAGGATCAGCACATTAAAATAAAATCAATGTGGATAATCATAGACAATGAATAAATCATGATCAAGTGTGTTCCAGGTCAGTGATATCACAGCAAAGGAGACACAAGATCTAAGGACAGACAATGAGTGTTTTTGACAAATTTATCAACTCACTTACTTTTTCAATTCTTGGATTGATTAGGGTAGATTTAGGTATGACATGATGTAAAACATACAGAGACTAAGAGAGCTCAACCATCATCATGATATGCAAGAAAGAACACATACTCAACTTATTACCTGAAACATGTATATCACCAGAGTTCATGTTACTTAAATTAATAGAGGATGATCATGGATAACCAGTTGATCAGCTCTGACTATTCATTTGAATAGTTTGTGCACATTGGCATCTTTTTCATCAAAAAGTGAATCCAGGTCTGTAATCACTTACAACAGAGGATATCTCAGCACTTCAGGTCTATGATCACTCATAACAGAGAAGTGAAATGATGCTTGTAACAGATCTCATGATTTCACATAGTATCAACAGGTATGAGAGGTGTAACTTAACAAACATTCAATCTGATAAGCTAAAACAACTCAAAAGTACTCAGATGAATACACACAAGCATGTATGTTTAGTTTGATCACAAGAATTTACTTTTTCAACATAATAGTCAGATATTGTCTACACAGCATACCTGATCATGTCTAGACTTTATTACGGAGTGAAGTATGCAACTGATCTCACTAATGTACTATCATTTCTCACATGTTGCAAAACATAATCCTTTCTGAAAGACTCTATTTTTGTAGTTTTGAAATATATTTTTGTATTTGATTTATCAATGGAAAACAAGAATCACACACACACAAAATATAAATAGGCAATTAACAATGAGAGTATCACTTATTATGATCTTTTGATTTAGGGAGATCACATATGATTTATAAGATCAATTGATTCTACTAAATACTCAAACCGTCCTGGTAGGAAGGCATTAGTAAATAGATCTGCCAACTGTTTTTCTGTTGCAATTTGAATGAAAATGATCAATCCCTTTTCAGAGTTATCTCTAAGAAAATGATATCGAATTTCGATATGTTTTGTTTTTCAGTGTTGAACATGATTAGCTGTTATGAACATAGCAGCTTTGTTATCAATGTAAATTGGTGTTTTAAAAAATTGAACCCATAGTCCAGTAATTGATTTTGCACTTAAAGGATTTGAGAACATCTTGCTGATGCAGCAATGTACTCAGCTTCTGCAGTTGAAACAGAGACATTTGTTTGTTTCTTACATTGCCCTGAGACTAATCTGGGACCGAGAAATTGACATCCACCCGAAGTAGATTTTATATCTTGACAACAACCACCATAATCACTATCTGTATATCCATGTAATTCAAAGTTACCCTCGTAAGGATACCAAAGCCCTAAGGCTGGTTTACCTTTGAGATGCCTGAATATTCTTTTGACAGCAATTAAGTGAGATTCTTTCAGGTCTGATTGATACCTGACACATACACAAACAGCACACATAATGTCTGGTCTAGATGCAGTAAAATACATCAAAGAACCAATCATTGATCTGTATAATGTTTGATCAATAGATTTTCCTTTTGGATCAGGTTCAATCTTGGTGTTAACATCTGTTGGAGTTTGTATGGACTGACAGTGTTGCAACTTAAATTTCTTCAAGAGTTTGTCAACAAACTTCTCTTGTTTGATGAAAATTCCATTGTCAGTTTGCTTAATTTGAAGTCCAAGAAATAAATTAATCTCTCCCATAGAACTCATTTGGAATCTAGATTTCATGATTTCTTCAAATTCATTGCACAACTTTGAACTTGTAGAACCAAATATGATATCATCAACATACACTTGTACACATAATAGATCATCATTATCCTTCTTTATAAATAAAGTTGGATCAATTTTCCCTCTTGTGTATCCATGTTGGATTAAGTGTTGTGATAATATCTCATACCAAATTCTAGGGGCTTGATAAAGTCCATACAAAGCTTTACTCAGCTTATACACTCGATGTGGAAATTCTGCATCCTCAAAGCCTGGAGGTTGCTTCACAAACACATCATCAGTGATAGGACCATATAAAAATGCACCCTTTACATCCATTTGATACACCTTAAATTTCATGAATGAAGCATAAGTCAGGAAAACTCGAATGGATTCAAGTCTTGCAACTGGTGCAAACACCTCATCATAATCTATCCCTTCTTCCTGTGTGTATCCTTATGCAACAAGTCTTGCTTTGTTCCTTATTACTATACCACGATCATCAGTCTTATTTCTAAACAACCATTTCATGCCTATAGCATTTTCTCCTTCAGGTAAATCCACTAAATTCAACACTTCTTGTTTGCGAAATTGAAGTAATTCTTCTTGCATAACTTCTATCCAACCATTGTCCTTAAATGCTTCGGTAACATTTTTAGGAACAATTTGAGACAAAAAACATGAGTATAAGCACAAGTTTGCTTGTTCTGATTTACTCCTTGTTGTTCTCTTATTCAATGGACCAATAATCTGAGAAATTGGATGATTCTTCTGAATACGAGATGTTGGAATCTCATCACATTGAATATTAACATCCAGATTTATTTGGTTTAAGTTGGAGAGCTTATGTACCAAGTTAGAAGAATGTGGATTGAAATTTGGTACTTGAGTCAGTGAATTGACAAAGTAATCAAAGTTACCTGTATCAACTACATCACCAGAGATGGATGATGTTCCAGACTCAGGTATCACAAACTCATTACCATCACTAGGAACATTTTGTGATTCTTCCTGATCAGTTGACTCTGAATGATCTGAAATTGTATTTTTATGGTTTTGTATTGTTGAATCCTTGACAAATGATAAAAATGGGTAGTCTGAGCTTGAATCATCTGGGTCATCAGAATCTGAATCCACACTGAAAGATCCAAGATCTCCTCTTGAGTTCTTCTTACCTGTAGAATAAAGACAATTTGGTTGATCAAACAAGTTAGATTGAAAAAGAGTTTGATAATGAATCTAAGTCAAATAACCATGCAGGACCATTTGAAACTGATGGAAAAGAATTTTCCAAAAATTTAACGTTGAATGTTTCAAGGATTACATTTTTCCTAAAGTTGTAAACCCGATAGGCTTTTGAAACAGATGAATATCCAACGAAAAATCCATTATCAGATTTTGCTTCAAATTTTCCTAATTGATCACTTGAATTAAGAATCATAACAGGACAACCAAATAATTTTAAAAAGTTTATGTTCGGTTTCCTGCCAAACATTAACTCATATGGAGTTTTCAATTTATCTTTCACGATTAAGATTCGATTCTAAACGAAACATGCAGTTGATATTGCTTCATCCCAAAAGTTATAGGAATTTTTGCATCAGCTAACATAGAACAAGCAGCTTCAATCGGTGTTCTATTTTTCCTTTCAGCAACTCCATTTTGTTGAGGAGTTCTGGGAGCACTGAACTGATGAGCTATCCCTTTCTGAGCACAAAACATTTCAATGTTAGCATTTTTGAATTCCGTTCCATTATCAATTCTTATTATTTTCACTTTATTGTCTAATTGATTTTCAACTTTAATGATAAATTCTTTTAGTAAATCAACTGTTTTAGATTTGGCATAAAGAAAGAAAACCCATGAAAATCTTGTGTAGTCATCAATGATAACTAAACAATATGATTTTCGTCCAATACTCTTGACGTTTGTTGGTCCAAAAAGGTCCTTATATAACAGCTGAAGAGGTTTGGATGTTGAGTTTATAGGCTTGGACTTATAAGACGCTATGTGTTGCTTTCCCTTCAAACATGCTGAGCAATGATCATTTGTTGCAAATTTCTTAGATGGAAGTCCAATGACATGATTCCCTGCTACAAGCTTGTTCATATTCTTGAAATTTGAATGACCGAGACGTCTATGCCAAAGCTGGCTTTCATCATTTGATGCCTTAGCAATTAGGCATGTTGTTTCAGTTGAAGGATCAACTTGAGACATATCCAATTTGAATAAATCTCTGTCTCTCTCAGCTGTAACAATCACCCAATCTTTGCTTATTTTAAAACCTGGCTTCAAAACATAATAGAATGAATCATCAAATAGAACAGAATATGATTTGTCACATATTTGAGATACGCTTAAAAGATTAAAGTTCAACTATGAACAGAAGAAAGTTAAGCTTATTATCCCATTTGATATTGTTCCTTCTTCGGTTATTTTTCCTCCAGCATCACCACCAAAGGCGATGTGAGTTCCATCTTTTGACTTAAAGTCTTGTAACAAGGCAGTATTGCCTGTCATGTGCCGACTACACCCACTATCCACATACCATGTATTGATTGGCCTTTTTGGGCGTACCCGCACCACAAGAAAGTTAAGTTGAGATATCTACCCAAGCCGAGATGGTCTTGGGCTTTCCAAATTTATTAATAACTGTAAATTGTTTATAATGAAGATTATTCAAATCAGGTTTATTTTTGATGAATTTACCAATTTTATTTTGAAAATTGTTTGATTTATTTTTGAGAACGTTCATATCATTTAACTGATCATCTTTTGAAATGGATTGATGACTAACATTTTTATTAGTCATCCTTACAGATCGTGGTATGAAATGTTCTTGCATGTTATGTTTTGATCTCACATAATTGTTCTTTGGAAAAGATCTCAAACCTAAAGTAGATTGATTGATGACTTTTTGAAATCCATTATTTTGATTTCTCAAGTGGATTAACGAATCCTTTGCTCATGTTTAATTTTGCAAAGTTTCTAGTGAGAGATCTATTTCTAAAGTAACAATTTCCAGTATTGTGAGTCTTTTCATCACAATAAGTACAATATTTGTTAATATAACAATTTGTTGTCGAATGATTTCTCATGTCACATATGCGACAGTACTTGTTGAAGTAGCACTCAGTAGCATTGTGATTTTTCATATCATAAATTTCACAGTACTTTTGTGGAGTTAAAAACAGCCTTTTGTTCACTTTTGACATTGACACAATGTTTGATTTTGGTGTCAAATAGTTAAACTATTGTCTTCCATTTTTCACAGTTTGATTTTGTGTCAGATTATCATTCATTTGTTTAACATGAACTTCCTTCTTGAATGTATTAGGAACAAAACTTTTTGCTACAGCGGAAGTCTTTGAATCTGAACTATATTTCAGATCAGAGTTTGATTTGTTCATAATATGTGCTTTATTATTTGCAAGAGAATTCATATTTAACATACTTGCTCACACAAATTTTATCAGTTTAAGTTTTGATGTTTGATTTGTTGCTTTAATCAAATATTCTGAACTTTTCTTTTGTTCAGATGTTGCTTTTGCTGATTTCTTTCTTCTTCTTTGATTCTTTGATTTAGAAGAACTTGGTTTATTTTCAGATTGAACATCAACAGAAGAAGATTCCTTTTCTCATTGACTTTGTTTCAGATTGATGGTGTTTGAATCTTCTAATGTTCCTATCTGTTGTTTATCCTTGTTTTGAACTTTCACTTCTTCTATTACATCATGAATTTGATCAGAAATATTTTGTTTTGGTTGTTTTGGTTCATATGATTTTATCTTGATTGGATGTCCATTTTTGATTTTTTCATGATCTTTTTCAACAAACACTTGGACATTTTGTTTTTCTTCTTCTGCATTCTTGGTTTTGATCTGAAAGGCTTTAAGCTTTGCTTTATTTTCAAGTGAATGATCATGAGTATTGAAATTCTCTGGTAGTGTGTTTATGATAGATTCAGGCATAGGTTCATGAGTGAAACCTAATCCTGCTTTTTGTTTATCTTTCCTTTTACTGATTAGTTTTTCTACTATCATTTTTAAACTCTTTACTTTTGCTAGATCAACTTGAGTAGCAGCATGTGCTATTTTCTCTTGTTCAAGATTTTTGGTCATCTCTTCTAGTTGTTTTGTAACAATTTCTAAATCTTTGATTGTTTTGTTCCATGAATTTTGAAGAGAGATAATCTTTTGATCTGCAGTTTATGATCAGATTTAAGTTGGTTATGCATACATTCTTCTTGTTTTAGCTTTTCATAGATTTTGAATGAATAGTTTCTGTAGTGTTCAATATGTTCATAGTATGATTTGGTGCAAAGTTTTTCTCTCACTTCTGATGGTATTTCAGGAAATTTTGGAACTGTGGTTTCAGTTTTTGAAGTTGAAGAGTCAACCTTTGCTTGATCAGACTGTGCCATTAGAGCTACTTCCTCTGTATCCTCCTTAGGATCAGACTTGTCGCTCCAATCATAGTCATCTTCTTCTTCATCACTTTCCACTTTTGGGTCATAGTTTTCTGACCAATCTTCTCCCTGAATTTCTGCAATAAGAGATAAACTTGATGTTAATTCATTTGTAAACTGATCTGCATATGCACTCCAATCATAGCCATCTTTTATGCTGACTACAAGAGCTTTCTTTGTTCCATCAGATGATTTGGTTTCATCTTTAAGCTCTGGCATAGGAAGACTTTGATAAGGCTTTTGAAAAGTCTTCTGAGCTTGTTGAAACCTTTGATTGCTTGAGCTTGATTGAGCACTTCCTCCATTATTCCTTGGAGCTTTGCATTCTCTTGAGAAGTGTCCATAACTGTTGCAGTTAAAACATCTAGCTTTTGACTTGTCAAATCCAATAGTCTTGTTTGCACTTGGCTTGTATTTCTTGTTGACATAAGAATGTTTTTGAGTCCTGTAGGCAATCATCACCATCTTCCAGTTCAGGTCCATCTCTTCAACATCTTCAGGATCCATCTCAAATAAATCCTGCAAAACAAAATCTAGTTGAGTTAAATGGCTACCTTGATATGCTTGAAAACTGGCCATAAACGCAGTGAATGTAGTTTTGGACTCTTCATCCTCTAATAGGATATTAATCACATCTTTAACTTTGCTAGATTTAGTAGAGTTAGATGATGAAGAAGTATTTGTTTGAATATTTGATGATTGGGACTGTGGTTGAGGAGGAGATTGAGAATGAGACTGAGTTGTATAAGCAGGTGCACTGGTAAATGATGAGTCAGTGAAAAATCCTGCTCCAACAAACAGATCTCCCTCTTCTTCAGAACTTTTCTCACTCTTTGCCATGAATGCATTCTTTATAATGGTTGCAGGAGAAGCAACAAACTGATATTGAGACATTGATGCTGCTCTATCATTGTTCCTTGAGCTTTCATCAATCTCCACTGATTCTATTTTTGCAATAAGAAGATCTAGATCCATTGGAAACTTCTCAGTATGCTTTAGTAGGGTTACAGTTTGTTTCCATGATGATGGTAAAGCATTGAGTAGTCTGAGATTTAAATCTTCAAGATCAGGTTTGATACCAGCTGTTGACATCTCAGTTATAAGTTGAACAAATCTGTTCATCATCTAATTTATTGTCTCTCCAGACAAATGTTGAAACAATTCTAATTGTCTTTTCAGCTTTTGTTTCTTTAGATTTTGAATCTCCTTACCTCCTTCACAAATGATCTTCAATGCTTTATATAGTGTATATCCAGTTTGATATGCATCAAGCCTTGTAAGAACTTCCAAGGTAGTCCTTTACACATCAATGAATAGGCTTTAATATCATTCTTAACTCTTTTCAGATCATCTCCTTGAAGATCATCTTCTGGATAAGGTTCCGGAGAATCTTTAGTGTACACAAACCCTCTGTCAGGCCCATCAGTAATTATAGGAATGTATGGTCCTTTTTATATAGATTTCCAAAGATCAGTGTCAATAGAATTAAAATGTTGTTTTAGCCTAAGAGACCAATTTTTGAAATCAGCTCTATTTTTAAGTTTTGGAACTCTGTTTTCAGAATCTTTTGATTTCACCATTCTTATATTTTTGTTGTTTTAGATTTTGAATTTAAGAAAATAAATGCAAAAGTTTTTGAAAAATTTCTAAGTATCAAGATGATACGTCTAAACAGTGGTTATACTCCCAAACAGTTGATGCGCCTGAGTTGAGAAACGTCTAAGGGAATGCCTTAGAAAATTTTCCAAAATATCTAAGGATTTATGCGTTTGAAAAGGTTTCAAGCGCCTAAACAGTTGTCAAACGCCTGAATAGTTGTCAAGCGCCTAAACAGTTGTCAAGCGTCTTAATAGTTGTCAAGCGCCTAAACAGTTGTCAAGCGCCTAAACAGTTGTACTTTTTCTCAACAAGTTCGAGATTCTTCTCTTCAACAGTATTCAAACGACTAACTAAAAACGTCTACACAGTGTTAATGCGCCTAACACTTAGACAAATTTTCCAGTCAATCTCAGCTCATGCGACACAGTCATCATTTTCATATGAATGTAACAAACTCAAATCTTCTGAATTCTTCAAATGTTGATGAATTCGATTGAAACTTTCCAATTAAGTGAGTTTTATGCCGATAAACATTCTTCTAATATCAATTTCATTCAATTTCAACAACAAATCACTCAATTTTGAGATTTTCAGTTCGAAAACTTCAAACCTTTTTCGAACAACAAATTCAACAAATTGACTTGAATTTGATGAATTGAACTGCTAATTGTGCTTCAAATCATGTTTCTGATGATGAAACACAACTGAAATTCAGTGAGATTTTTGAGGTTTTCAAGTTCGATAAACTTCAAAAATCAATCACTAACAGCTTACCAACAGCTCTGAAACCATTTGATAGGATCAAATGAATCAATCTGTGATAATTTATGAACACAATTCAATGAAAATCACACAAAGTAATCAAATCAAAACAAGATATCAACAAAATTCAAGTTTTCATTAATATCAAGCTAAGACAATTACAAGTATGAAAGCAGGTTCGAATCTCTCTCTATCTACCTGCAAGTCTAAGCTATTTATACTGAAAACAAAAAATAAAGGAACTAACTAATTACACAAATAGTCCCTATACTATTACAAAATATTAAAATACAAATAAAGACAACATGTTAATCTTTCTTAGAGCACTTAACATACTATGACTCTAATAATCAACTTGTATCAATTTGTTTAATTAAATTTGACAACAACAAGTGTTGATTGTAAGTATAATGTTTCACATTAATTCAAGCAAAAGTGTATGTACCACCACGCATGTTGTTTATCATGTTTTTGTGATTGAAGATAAATAGTGACGGGCTCCAAATTCAAGTCACAATAGAGTTTGTCCACTGTTTATGAGTCAATTCCACACTTGTTCACACTTACGAACTATGCATTTTAAGTTATAAATTCTATCTTGAGACATATAAGTTATCTCATTAATGCTTTGATACAAAAGCTTTTAATTAATATACAGTTGATCACAATGGATTCTTTTTAGAGCTCAAATATAATGATCATCAGGTACCAGGTCTTTGTTTACATAAACCAAAGGGATAATGAGGATCATAATCTATTCACCAGTTACTTATAGTTGTATACCAAGGTGTTCATAAACCCATGTCTTTGTTTACATAAAAAAAGGAATATGATTTACAAATATAAAAGTTAAAAAGTGTTTTACATAGTGTGCTTGGTGATTAAATTGATCACATCATGATAAGACTTACTTGCTTGATCATTAGAATTAAGTATCCAACAGATAGTCACCTTTTCATTATGTTTTGCATACAGTGATAGTATTTTCCACTCAAGCTGAACCTACCCACACATCAAAAAACTATTGACTAGACAGAAATAATGGTTAAAAACTCAGTTAAGAATATTTTCCACTCAAGCTGAGCCTACCCACACATCAAAACACTATTGATTAGACAGAAATAAGGGTTAAAAACTAAGGTAAGATGTTTGGAGGCACAAATGGATAACATGCATCTACAAACCCTCCAGTATTCAAATAACCAGAATTAAATGAGTCTGTGATTGCATCTATATCAAAAAACTATGATGATCCTTTAACCGATTTTGGAAACAAAGATTCATAAAATGATACTTATTTGGTGTTTCTTTTATAGTGTTTTGTTGTGGAATGTAAATCCTATATGATTTAGATGTTGAGGAATATCCAACTTAGAAACCATCATAGGCTTTCTCTGAAAACTTTCATAGTTGTTTTTTGTGTTTAAAACAAACACATGACACCCAAAAGCTCTAAGATATCCTATGTAAGGTTCTCTTTTAAATAAAAGCTCATTTGGTGTTTTGTTATGTTCATTGATAATTAAGGTCCTGTTTTGAACATTCCAAGCTATGTTCACTACTTTAGCCTAAAAGGTGATTGGCATTTGTGAATCAATAAGTATTGTCCTTGCTGCTTTAATGAGTTTTTTGTTTTTTCTTTCAGCAACTCTATTTTGTTGTGGAGTTCTTGGTGCACTGAGCTACCTCGCAGTGCCTTTAATCCTGCAAAAAGAATCTAAGACAGTATTAACAAATTTAGTCCCATTCTCACTCCTAAAAATTTTAACCTTTTCATCAAGTTAATTTTCAATCTTAGTGACAAACTCCATTATTGTTTCTTTCGTTTTAAGAAAATGGCCCATGTGAATCTAGTGAAATCATCCACAACCATTAAACAATATTTTCATTTACCAATGCTCATCACATTAGTTGGACCAAAAAGATATATTTGAAGCAATTTGAGTGATATTGTGTCTGTGTTAATAATTTTTTATTTAATTTTTTATTTATGTGACACCCTATGTTGTTTTCCTTTATAACATGAGGAACAATGATTTAAACAATGAAATTATTTCTTTGGTAGTCCAGTGACTAACCTAGGAATGAACACGCCTTCTACGCCACAACACCTAGATGAAGTTCTTCCAAGTCTTGTTGGCAGATGTTAGTTGGAGTTGAAGTGGTTCGCAGGTAAGCTTGAAAGCTTGAGTTGAATGCTGCAAGTGCTGCCTTTTGTTCTTCAGAATCCAGAATCATAGTAATGGGTTCTGCTTGATTGTTATTTGATGAAGACTTTGCTGATGATTTAGATGGATCTTTTCTTTCCTCGGGTCTTCCTTTTTCTTTTCCTGATCTGCTTTAAGAAGATTTCTTTGATGGCTTTGAGGCATAGAAACTAATTTCTTCTTCATCTTCACTCATAGTACAAGAGTTTTTATTATCATCGTTAGAAATAAAGGCACTTGCAGCACTTTTGATTTCTTTAAAATGATAAGGAGTGACATGTGTTCTCACACTCTTGTTTCTTGATTTTTCATCCATCTTAAGAGTTTAACTTTAGCCACCAATGTATCTAAACCAATGGTTTTGAGATCAAGGGTGTTCTTGAACATGGACACAATTTGCTTCTAACTTTCTAGGAAAGTATGGAGCATCTTCTTGTTTAATTCCTCATTGGTATACTTCAACTCCAAGATGTTCATCTCGGTTACCAATTGCATAAACCTGTGAAGTACTTAAGGAATTGATTCACCCTTAATATGATAAATTGTTTCATATTGTGAACGGAGGGTATCCTTCCTTATGCTTTGGATTTCATCAATCCCTTCACAGAGAGTATGAAGTATCTTCCACAAGGAATTTTTTGTTTTGTAGTTCTCACACCTGATTAGTATTTCTTCAGGTAAAGCCATTCTAAGCAAACTATATGCTTTAATATCAACTTTGACTTTTTTAACATACTGAGGTGACAGATCTTTTGTACTTATGGTTTGATTATTATCATTATAATCCGGCCCAAGAGCAGGTGGAATACAAGGACCTTCAGTTACTGATACCATAAGTTAGAATCAATGTATTTCACATGATTCCTGAAATTGATTTTCCAGGATTAAAATCCGCTTTAGTTTCCAACTAAGGAGGTTGGTATGAGGATCCACCGGCAAAGTTACTCATTTTAGATGAAGTATAAGTGTTCAACTAAAACAAAGCTTCTTTTTAATGAAGTAATTTATGACAAGAGCTTAATTATTCAATAACCAACTAATAAAAGTCACAAATTAGTCAATCCGCTTAAACATTATTAATATCAAGTTAAGGATTTTTGTTGATATATTTGTTCAGCTGATTTGAATAGATGATGAATATAACACATATCTATGTTTCAATTAATTTTGCAGGACCGTTTAAGGGTGGTCACTTACAACACAACAACACAAAGAAGAGAGTATGCAATAACACTTGTCACACCCCGGGCCCAGGTAGGGTGGGACGTCACATACTAGCAACAACATATGGTAGTGGAAACGAACGATCATAAGTGCATAAAAGGAGAGAAAAACACATGGCATTAATGTTTAAAAGAAACTAGGGCTAGAAGTGGATCTAGCCCCTAAATAAAACATACATACATCATTAGTACAAAATGTATCAATCAACAATAAATGTGAATTGCTCGAAATGTTTTAAAATCAAAACAAGCCAATGTCATGGTCATGCTGCTAGGCCTAGGTCTTCTACAACTGCTAGACTCCCTTCATGGATTACCTGAAACATGATCAAAAGAAAACTGTGTCAACTAAAAAGTCGGTGAATTCAAGTGCTTAAAGTTTAAAAACAAAAAGATTCAATAGAATCCACATTCAATCTAAAAGAATCATAGTTTCATAATTGTGGGGGATCACAATCAACTCTACACTTAGTCCCGACTAGCCTATTCAAAAGTTATGTTGTGCCGGTTAATCTCGAAGGAAGAACTAGCCTCAAAACAATGGACCATACATGTCGGATGGTTCACCTAGTATCTTATAAAAACTTGTCACATTCCACAAACGACCCCGCAAGATCTCAGTGTGTTACCCTTCCCGTTCATCACGGAAAGCACTGTGTGTAGGGGATTCCCCAAGTAGATCTACCTATATAAAACTAGCGGTTCACACAAGAATTAATGATCATGATATGAATAAAAATAGGTTCTAACATTAACCCTAACATCAAGTATCACACAAAAGCTCATATATGATTTTAGTTTAAGCATAACATGTTTCATCTCAAAAACAGTAGTAAAAAGGGATCACTAGAACTTACCTTAAAATACAAGCAAAGGATTCTTCCTGTGCTGGGAAAAAGTCTCAAGTATAGCACTCTACCATCAATATTATGTTTTAAGCCACTAATTCTAAGGTTATGGAAGGTAGACTAGGTGTGTCATGAGGTTTAATGTCTAACTAGCTTTTGATTTGCTAAGACATATATAAAAAGTTTCTTTTTTATAGAAAGTTATGGTTTCTTAGGAAGAATACATGATTTACAATGTTGGATAATTTGTAGAAGATATTTTAAGTCCACTAAATGATTACTAGTCCAAGGGGTTGGTTTATAGAGGTTTGGCAAAATTTACAGTTTAGCCTTCCAAGTTTCCAAAATTTATAAGTTCTACCCCAAAGTTTGTTTTCTTGTATTTATTGACTTTTATGGCCAAATATCAGGTTCTTCAAGTTAAGTAACTTATATTAAGTAATTTACTCCATTATTTTCAGAATTTAAGTCCGGGTTTAATATTTTTATGTTTTACGTTACAAGTTACGATAAAACCGAAGGTTTTTAACGGTTAAGTATTGATTTCCATAATTTTGAGTCTTAGACCTTTTAAATATAATTTTAAGGACATATTTATAAGTTTATAAGCTGTTGAATATGTATTTAAATCCTCTTTTAGATGAAAGTTTCGTTTTTATGTTTAACCCGTTAAAACGCATTTTGACCCATAAATTGACCGTTTAAATGCTTATTTGACCAATTTTAAACATGTTTAAATATTATTAAACTTAAATTACTGAAAAAACATGGTTTCCATGGATTTTGGTTTTATACCATGTTGATACATCATGTTCCTAGTTTATGTTCTTAAATGTAAAAGTCTTTCATTTCTTACACATATGTAATGTGATTACTTAATGAAATATGTTATGCGTTTGGATGTTTATTTGTCTTTGAGTAATTCATATTATTATTATTATTGTTGTATTTAGTATAATTCATATGTATGAACATCATATATATAGGTTTGAGGTTGTTGTACATAGTTCTTAGTCAATGAGTATTGAGAAATTTGTTCAACTTAGTCGGGTGGTTATTTATGCTAATGGACCATACTTATGGACCATACGCACAAATGAATCATACTTATAGACCAGTCGCATGACTAAACCTGGAGACTGGATCAGTCGTATGACTGAGACATAAGGTTGATTCAGCACACGACTGAACCTTCAGTCGTGCGTATGAACCAACCGCATGAGTCAGTCGCATGACTAAACCATGCTAATGGTTCAGTCGTACGAATGAAAACTAAAAACCTATAAATACCACATATTTTGTGGAAAAATGCAGATTTCGAATATTCACATACCTTAGCCGTCCAGAGCGTCCTAAGCAGCCTATCCAACTTCATAGTTCGTTCCTGATTGATTTCTACTCAATTCTTAATGTTTACTTTATTGTAAGATTGATTAGGTTGTCGTTCTCACTGATTGAATTACCAATCAAATAGGATTCTGCACTATTTGATCTGGTCTCACGCATAATCCGTTAGTACTTCGTATGAAAACGGTCCTAACATACCATTATTTCTTGGATTTTTCCTCAAAACGACACCCGTCTAATTTGTTTTTTGACAATTTTATCAACAAATTTGGTCCAAAACACTTTATTATCTCTTTTAGAACATGGAATTCTTTTTAATATGGCTAAAATCCAAGTTTTCTTATTTTTAAGTTGTTTCACCACCTTTTTAATATGGCTGAACAAATGTGTCCAAAAATGCTTACAAGTCTATAACTTTATTATTTTCAGCCATTAACATCTCATCATACACCCAATATCACCCAAAACTTATTGAAATACTAAGCCTAACCCACGGTTTCAACATACAACTCAGGAACAAGATGGAAACATACTGATTACACCATTTTCACCCATTGCACATCCGTAAAATGATATAACTCGTGTTTAATAATTACCAAAACCTTTTGTAACTTTCAAAACAGGTTACTAGGAGGTTAGAAAATTGATTTTGAGCAGGTTACAAACTTAGCTTTGGAAGGTTACGAGATATGCACGTTAGATGGTGCAACAACACCCAAAAAGAGGATTTTCAAGGTGTAAATCACGTTACACCCATAGAATGACCAATATAACATCTGAGTACCTTCAAGAATGTTAAAAGCTTCTCAAGAACCATGTTATAGCAGAAATTGCGGTTGGATACAAGAATTGTAAGATTTTCGAGTGAAAAATGAAGAGAACAAAAGATATGGCCAAATCGGGTGAGATGAAGCTTACTTTTGGTGTAGTTCACTGTTTGGGGAGTGTAGAGGGTCACAGTGACCTATAAATCTTTGAACAAGGGCTGGAGAATTCAAACAATGGAACCATGCACCCAAAAGCTCACAAAACTTCACCTTCTTGGGGTTTTTGAGCTTTGCCGATGGTGGTTTGTAGCTACTCTTCGAAAATAAGGCTAAAATGTGCTAGAATCCGTGAGTGTGTGTGTGTGTGTTTTCTGGAGAAGGAAACCGAGAGAGAAGACGGAGAGAAATAAGAGTGTAGTGTGTTTAGAATGGAAAGGATTGCATGAAAGGGTAGTGGGGAAGAGGAGGGTGTTAGTGAGTGGTGGAGAGGGTGGTGCCAAAAGGGGCAACCAATTTTAGCTTCAAGTAGGGGGTTTATTAAAATTTAAATGGTAATTATATTGTGTATTGTTATTTTGTAGTGCAGTGTAGTATTTTAGGTGGTATAATTTAGTTAGTTGCTAAGTATTTTGCATGGGCATCCATGCATTAATCCGAAAGTTATGAGTTCATGCACACCTTAAATGTTTCAAATTATGATTTAATTTTAGCATGGGTGACTAATTGACCTTCCCTAATCACTAATTTTCCTTAAACTAAAGCTTGAACTAACTAAATCATCACAAAAATGCACATGAAATAACAAAAATGGTAACAACTGGTAAAAATAATAATAATGCTAATAGTAATATTGGCAATGATATTAAAATTATTATTAATTGAATGGCTAATGATGCACATTACTAAGGTTAGAATTATGAGTAGAGGTCGGTTGTTACAACACTTAATAGATCAAATAGGGAACTAGAAACTAGTTTTAGTGAAGACTACAAAACACAAGTAATCAAGAGACAGAACAAGAACAAACAACACGAATATTGGTTTTCAAGAATGTTGTATTTTGCTCACTAGTTCCTTACAAGTGTTTTCAAGGCAATGACATAAGATACAAAGGACTAGAGATACTTATACTACATTCTACAGCCGGCTATACTTTGAAGGCTAGCTAGATACATGATCTAGACAACAATAAAATAAATGTAGAGTCAAAAGGCAGATGCCTTTTGACTAGTGACTATGACATGCCATAGCTCACATCCTAATATATTACAAAATGGATAAAGGTACATAAAATAGAAAGAAACAAACTCAAGACCTCAATATAAGGTTACCAAAACCATAGACCTTTCACCAACTTATGTAAAGTTGGTGTCTTATCAGTTGCAGCAGAAAGGGGTCCAACTTTATGGAAAAGGTACATAAGATAAAGCGTGTGTTCAAAAGTCTTTGGAAGAAATTTGTCTTCAAGTGTCAGCTTTAGAAGACTTTGTCTTTAAACTAGGTCCAATGGGGAGTTTGTTGATACATCATGTTCCTAGTTTATGTTCTTAAAAGTAAAAGTCTTTCATTTCTTACACATATGTAATATGATTACTTAATGAAATATGTTATGCATTTTGATGTTTATTTGTCTTTGAGTATTTCATATTATCATTGTATTTAGTATAATTCATATGTATGAACATCATATATAGGTTTGAGGTTGTTGTACATAGTTCTTAGTCAATAAGAATTGAGAAATGTGTTCAACTTAGTCGGGTGGTTATTTATGCTAATGGACCATACTTATGGACCATACTTATGGACCATATGCACGAATGAATCATACTTATGGACCAGTTACACGACTAAACCAGGGGACTGGATCAGTCGTATGACTAAGACATAAGGTTGATTCAATCGCACGACTGAACGTTCAGTCGTGCGTATGAACCAACCGCATGAGTCAGTCGCACAACTAAACCATGCTAATGGTTTAGTCGTAAGAATTGAAACTAGAAACCTATAAATACCACATAATTCATGGAAAAATGCAGAATTCGAATATTCACATACCCTAGCCGTCCAGAGCGCCCTAAGCAGCCTATCCAACTTCATAGTTCGTTCCTGATCGATTTCTACTCAATTCTTAATGTTTGCTTTATCGTTAGATCAATCAAGTTGTCGTTCTCACTGATTAGATCACCAATCAAATAGGATTTCAAACTATTTGATCTGGTCTCAATCAAAATCCATTAGTACTCCGTACGAAAACGGTCCTAACAAGTGGTATCAGAGCTTTGGCTCTGATTTTGCGTGGATTCAATTGGTTTTGGTGTTAAAACTAACATTTTCAATCAAAAGATTCATCTTTTTTCTTCAAAAAGTGTTTTGACGATTGCATGTGTTAAAGTTTCAGTTTTTTATCAAACACAGATTAGGGTTGTGTCAAAGTGTTCATTTATTCAATTTTCAAACACAGTAGCCTTCGGTCGCACGATTGGACCATTCGTACTACTAAACCCATTCGTATGACTGAACTTAGTCATATCTCTCATTCGCACTGTTAAGAAGCTCTAGTTGGTTGATTACAATCATCCTGCTCATTTGCACGACTGAATCTAATCGCACGATTGAATTCATTCGTATCTTGCATTCGCACGAGTGACCCATTCGCATAGCTCATTCGCATGAATGAATCTGTCCTGTTTTAAGTTGACCAAGTTTAAACCAATGGAAGACTTGTTTGCTGCGTTCACTGCTGGAAAGGACTCGCATATCCAGAACCTTATACTTCTGGAGAATGATATTGGAAACCACAACAAACCACCAAAGTTGTTAAATTTGGATGAATACCCATAGTGGAAACTACAGTTTGAAATATATTTGAATGGAGTTGACCCAAACCTTTGGACATCCATTGACACTGGTTACACGGTACCAGTCAGTGCAAATGGAGTTAAATTGACATTGGGAGGAATGAGTGAATCCCAGAAGACTCTGCATAATGCTGAAAAGAAAGTATAGGCCTTGTTGACTTAGTCTATACCTAAGGACATGTTTCATCAGTTCCCTAAGAACAAGCAGTCTAAGAAATTATGGGAGGATTTGGAAAAGAGATACGAAGGAAATGCACCTATGAAAGCACCGAAGGCAAAAGCTCTTAAGAAGGAATTTGACAATTTCTCTCCGATTGGGAATGAGAGCTTGGATGATATCATTGATCGATTCTGACATATGCAACATGTTTAATCACAAAATAGAAAAGTGCTATTTCAACCAGTACTACTCTATCTGTGACATGAACAATCATTCCACCAAAAGCTACTACTTTAACAAATATTGTTCAGTCTTTGAGGCAAGCAATCACAAAACATCTGATTGTTACTTCAATCAAAAGGGATTAAGAATTCCCCAAAACAAGCCCATCTCAAAAACATCAGCTGTGAAACACATTGTCAGACCTCATTTTCACAACAATCAATCTAGGATATCTAGATCAACAAATGACAGGAGCAACTTGAAGGAATTATGGAAGGGTCAAAGAAAACATCACACAATGAAACCCAAAATTGACCTTCCCAAACCAAAACTGATTTTTGATAATGAAAAACAGGTTAAATTCCTACAAAGAAACAGAGACCAAAGGTTTCATTACTCCTCTGACTCTTTAGTAGATGTTGATGAGATGACTCAATCCAGTTACTACCAAAAATCTCCCAGGACACCTCCATCTAAACCACAATTTAGAGGGAAATACCAAGAGGTGACTATCATGAATAGGAACGGGAAACCAAGACCATTATGGCTTGGGTTTCTTATTCTAATTAGTTCTTTTTGCTTGCAGGTTCATTCATAGGTCCAATAGCTTATGGTACATGGATAGTGGATGTTCCCGACACATGACTGGAGATCGTTCCCTCCTTCATGACTTCAAGCATATACAAGGAACTATTGTAGCATTTGGAGGAGATTCACAAGGTCGAAGGATTACAGGTGAAGGATCTGTGACAAATGGGATGCTGAGCTTCAATAGAGTGAACTACTATGAACAACTCAACTTCAATCTGCTAAGCGTGTCTCAGATCTGTGACAAGAAATATTAAAATCACTTTACCAACACTAATTGCTACATTCTGAAACATGGATTTTAGATTTCTGAAGAATGGGTTGTTCTAAAGACTTCAAGGAAGAATCTATGTCTTGAAACTGAATTCTTCTACACCAACAAAAGAAACATGCCCATTATCAAAAGCCACATATGATGACTCTCAAATTTGGCACAGATTTTTGGGGCACACAAACTTTAAAAACATGAACAGATTGGTGAAAGGAAACCATGTCGTTGGTCTTCCACAAAAAGAATTTCATTTTGTATACCACTGTTCTGCGTGTCTCAAAGGAAAATAACATAAATCCTCTCACAAACCAAAGCTGATGAACACCAACAATACTCCATTGAAGCTAGATCATATGGATCTGTCTGGACCAACTCATGTCATGAGTATTGGAAAGAAACAGTATTGTTTGGTGATGATTGATGATTTTTCAAGATTCGCATGGGTTTTCTTCTTACTTCATAAAAATAAGGCATCCCAAATAATAAATGACTTATCACTAAAATAGAAAATCAACTTGATCATAAGGTCAAAACAATAAGAAGTGATAATGGCACAGAGTTTAAAAATGAAAATCTGAGTTCTTTTTGTGCAACAAAAGGCATTGCTCATCAATTCAGTGCAGCTAGAACTCCTCAACAAAATAGGATAGCTGAAAGAAGGAATAGAACACTAATTGAAACAACAAGAACAATGTTAGACCCATGCTAAGCTGCCAATAACCTTCTGGGCAAAGGCAGTTAACACTTCATGCTTTGTGCAAAATCAAACTCTAATTGTAAAAGAAAGCAACATGACTCCATATGAACTGCTCTTTCATAGAAAACCATTTATTGGATTTTTCAAATCATTTGGTAGTCCTGTCTTAATATTAAACCCGAGACTATTTGGGAAAGTTTTCATCTAAGTCTGATGAAGGATTCTTTGTAGGTTATTCATCTGTTTCAAAGGCTTACAAAGTGTTTAATCCTAGATTAAACATTATTGATGAATCAACAAATGTTCAATTCAAGGAACATTCGCTTCCCAAATCGACAAATGGTCCTGACTGGTTGTTTGATATTGACTCATTTACAAAATCATTTGATCAATTTCACTTGTCTGATGCAGGAAATTTACATTCAGGTGAAACTTATTAAGCTGTAGAAAGAAGAGATGACTTTCCATTGATTCCTCCTACATCTCCTGAATACATGAATGAAGATGTTCCTCTCCAGCTGATCCCATTAGACAACCATCACAAAACATGAGTGTTTCAACTAAAGGAGGTCCAATCCTGTTACCATCACACTCAGATGATTTGTCAACATAAAGCATAAATCAAAAACAAGCTACTCCTCCAGCTGAAACACAAAGAACATCAAATGATGGAAGCAATCAAAGTACTGCAGAAGCTGAAGCATGAAATGAAATGGAGTCTGACTATCTTCATAATTCCCCAACAGTACAAGATGAATGTGCCTCTCACCATAATGATCTGAATGTCTCCAATCTTGATGTAACCATAGCCAGTGACTTAATTCTAACCACCAGAATACACAAGAATCATCTAGTGGAAATTTATTATTGGTGAACTTACTGAACGAGTGACAAGAAGCAAATCTGGAATTACAAACATCTGTTTGTTCTCATGCTTCCTTTGTCAAACAGTACCTAAGAACATAGAGGCTCTTCAGGACAATAGTTGGATTGAAGCAATGCAGGAAGAATTGCTACATTCAAGAAGCAATAAGTATGGAAACTGGTAGACCTTCTTGAAGGACAATACCCCATAGGCACCAAATGACTGTACAGAAACAAAATTGATGATAGAGGGATCATTAACAAAAACAAAGCAAGACTGGTGGCACAGAATACACTCAAGAAGAATAAATCGATTATGATGAAGTGTTTGCACCTGTTGCTAGATTAGAAGCAATAAGAATCTTTCTAGCATATTTTGCATCCATGAAGTTCACTGTTTATCAAATGGATGTGAAGTGTGCATTCTTATATGGAAAGATTGCAAAAGAAATCTATGTGAGTCAACCACCTGGCTTTGAAGATCCAGATTTCCCTCACAGGGTGTACAAGCTTGACAAAGCCTTATATGGTCTTCATCAAGCCCCAGGAAAAAGGTATGAGACTCTATCATCTTTTCTTCTTGAAAATGGATATGAAAGAGGAAAGATTGATCAGACTCTTTTCAAAACAAGAAGAGGAAAAGACATGTTGTTAGTCCAGATTTATATGGATGATATCATCTTTGGCTTAACAAACAAGCAACTCTATAAAGAGTGTGAACACCTTATGCTATCAAGTTATGTCCTGTCTTTTTCACAAACTTCTTCGCCCTTCAAACAACACTAGCCAACACCCACATGATATCCATTCTTTCGAGTTTAGTTTCATCTACCTGCTCGTAGTCTTCATTGGCGACATGGTAGTTTCTAATCTTCCCCGCAACTAGACCATCATATGCTCATTTTCCAAATCTACGGTAACATTACCGAGATTCTCGGTCTTCAATTTTGTAGTATTTGCTTCAAGTGCTATATATTAGGTGCAAGATGACCCTGACGTGTCAGATCCTGAACTAGTGGCTTGAGAGGGAGCTGTTGAACTAGACACGAATGTTGTTTGAAGTGGTGCTCCTGAATTTTTTGGAGAGGGAGATGAGTTATACAGTGACGGTTCTGATCATATGATACTTTTTGTGACCTGTACTTCATCCTCAACTCTTCCTCTCTCAGCTTCAGAATGAAATCGTTAATATCCAACTTTGCCAGCATATCATTATGTCTTAGATTTGACACAAACGAACCACACTTCTCTGGCAATCCATCTGCAAAACTCGACACCTTGTCTTCCATGGACGTGGTTACTCCATGAGTGTGCAGCTCACTCATCAAGTGGTAGAAACGATCGATGATGTCATCCAGGCTCTCTTTTCCTATCAATGAGAAGTTATCAAACTCCTTCTTTAAAGCCTTTTCCTTTAATGCCTTTAACATCGCATTCCTGGCATACCGTTTTTCAAGAGCCTCCCATAACTTCTTGGCTTGTTTGTTCTCAAAAAACTGATGGAATATATCCTTAGGTATTGACTGAGTCAACAAAGCATACACCTTCTTCTCTGCATTGTACTTCACCTTCTGGCTATCAGTCATGCCACCCAAGGTAACTTTAACTCCATCAGCACTAACCGGCATGCTATAACCTGTCTCGACTGATTCCTACAAATTGGGATCAACTCCATTTAGGTATATCTCGAACCTTTGCTTCCATTGTGGGTAATCGTCTAACGTTATGAGCTTAGGGAGCTTATTGTGATTCCCAATTTCATTCTCCAGAAGAAATAAATTCTGGATCCGTGAATCCCTTGAATTTGAATTTCAAACTGAAACTTATTCATTTTTATTAACTTTATGAAAAAGTTCTACCATGCATTCTCCAGAGCATAGGGTCAGTAAATGCTGAGTACAAATCTTCCATTTTTATTAACATTGAATTTCAAACTGAAACTTATTCACTCATGCGAATGGAGAGGTCCGAATGAATCAATCGTGCAACTGAACAAATGCGGTTGAGCCAATCGTGCGATTGGACAAATGCGGATGAACAGTAATGCGATTGAGCAGATGCGGATGAACAATGCGAATGAGATTGTTCAGTCGTACGATTGGACGGGCGACTGAGTTCAATCGTGCATATGGGAGGTACGAGTGAGTTAGGTCGTGCGATTTAGTCAATCGTGCGACTAAAGGCTGTTGGTTTTGAAAATTCGAGGGTTTTTGGTACTTTGACACAAAAATACGATTCTTCACCAACCCTAATCTGCCGTAAGCTGAAAAGCATAAACTTTTGGATCAGGAGATGTCGAAAACACTGTTTTACTAAAAAAGATGGTGTTTTTGAATGAAAAAACATGATTTTTACACCAAAATGATTGAATCACACGCAAAATCAAGAGCCAAAGCTCTCATACCACTTGTTAGGACCATTTTTGTACGGAGTACTAACTGATTCTACGCGTATACCAACTCAAATAATGTGGAATCCTACTTGATTGGCGATCCAATCAGAGGGAACACAATTCAGATCAATCTAATGATTAATGAAACATTATGAATGATTATAACATGATCAACTGTGATCTATGAACTTGGATCAGGTTTTCTTGACTCTCTGGACGGCTAGGGTACGACTATGTGCGTAGGTATTCAAATTGTTTCGTTTTTCCATGAATTAGGTGGTATTTATAGGTTAGGGTCTTCCAATCGTACGACTGAACAATTAGCATGGTTCAGTCGTGCGACTAAATCATGCAATTGATCCATCAGCACGACTGAGGTTCTGTCGTGCGACTGAGCCAATCTTATGTCTCAATCGTGCGACTGATCCAGTCTCCTGTTTCATTCGTGCGACTGGTCCATTAGCATGAAGTCTTCATGCGTATGGTCCATTGGCATGGTCCATTCACATGAGAACTTCACAAAATTAAGTTTGAACATGTTTCTCAATCATTATTGACTAAGAATTATGTATAACAACCACAAACTTATATATTTAGTTCACTATAAGTTATAACACAATAAACAATGAAATATTAAACATTATAAACATCAACCACACTTTGTATTTCATTCATACCCATTCAATTACATATATGTAAGACATGATAGACATATTACATAAAGCTCCTAAACTAGGTACACATGTATCAACACAAATGTACTTGTCTCTATAGCAGAAGCTGAGTATATTGCAGCATCAGTTTGTTGCCCTCAAGTACTCTGGATTCAAAACCATATGCTTGATTGTGGTTTTAACTTCTTGCACACACCAATACACATTGACAACACAACACTTGTTTTCATAACAAATAATCCAGTTCAGCACTCATAAACCAAACACATTGAAATTTGATATTACTTTTTGAGAGACTGTGTTGAAAAGGGTTAACTAAATTGATTCAAATATCCACTAAAAATCAATTGGCTGATTTGTTTACTAAGACATTTGAACCTAGTAGGTTTGAATTTCTAGTACAATCAATTGGAATGATTAACCTTGAGTAAAATTAATCAAAACATCAAAAACAAGTCAAAAACACTAGAAAAACACAAAAAGAAATCAAAATTTGAGGATGAAAATAATACTTGGGAATGATATAATTACAGTCGTTATATCATTCACTGTGCTTAATTTCAAAATTTGAAAGACTGAAATGACTTACCAGATGTGTTGGTAGGCTCAACTTGGAAGAGAAGATACATGCAATGATGAATTAAAGTCTTATGCAATTGTGAAACACTCATCTCCAAGTACAGGTATGTATTTGTTTATCTGAGTACATGTGCGTGTAGTAACCTAAACACACCAGGTAATGATACTTTATGAATCGCTTTCACCTACATCAAGTCTCATCATTGTTTTGTTGAGCAAAAACCTGATAAAACAAGCACATAGTGCATATGTACTGATCCAAAAGATTCCTAATGAGGAACACATCCAAATTAGATGAATCTACAAAAGAAATACATTCCAAGTGAATGAACAAAAGAATCTAATCATGGATCACCTTCCAAAGTGAAGTGAAAAGAATCCTAATGTGGATCATCATGAAAAGGATCAAAGTAAAAGAATCCTAATAAGGATCAGTGAAAATGAGATCTCATAACTTAAGTAACCTCGTAAGGAAAGTTGTGAAAAAGTTCTAACATGCATTGTATAAGGATGGTTGATCATTCCATGCTTGTGTATGTGACGTGCATATTGAATAATTAAATCAACCAAAAACATGATAAATATCATTTGCATCAAAATATCAACCTTGTATGAGTTTAAGAGGACAAACATACCTTCAATCAACAAGTTCATAAACATGTCCATTTTATCATTATGGATGCACATGTGTAATGTAAGATTGATATGATCCCAACAAAAGATGTACTTCTTCTCACTATTAATAATCAAAATTATACTATAGTGTTTAAATCTTTAAAGTTTCTATCCAGATATGGATATAAACTTTAGGGGGGTAATTTAAAATTTTTGATTAAGTCTATATATTTTTTACTATCTTAAATTACTTTCTTAAGAATTAAAAACAAAACAAAAAAAAACAAAAAATGTGTATGTGTTGGTGCAGAAGTTATACCATAGTATCTCAGCTTATGTAGATTCTTGGGAGCATGACAAGTCCAAGATCAGTCAAGCAACAAGAAACTTGTATCTCTTCTGACATACAAGTCAATCCAAGCAAGAATTAACAACTCCAATAGCAACAACTTCATAAGACACAAATTCAATCAAAGATAGTCTTCATAACAAGAAAAATCAAAAGCAGAAAACATTAAGTTTTGATTAAGTTCAAAATTTAATGCAGGTAAGTGCATTGGTAAATGCGGGTGAAGGTAACCCATGCATGTAACCAATGCGGGTAACTGTTTATGTCATAGATAAACCAATGCGGATAAAGTTTTACTGTACCACATTTGTGTCAAACTAGCATGAAAAGAATTAAAAACCTATGCGGACAAAAGTTGTTATGTCGCATTTGTTAATGCGGAGGAACACTTCACTTCCGCATTAATACTTTTTATGTAATTTCAAAAAGAATAAACAAGTGCTCAATCACTTCTGTCCCAAAGGATGATGATCATGTAAATATTGGAAATTAACTCTGCTGCATTTGCTATAGTAAGCAAATGTTGAAACAAGTTTGATCAAGAGCATTTGCTACAGTAAACAAATGCTGAAACAATTTTGAACAAACGCATTTGCTACAGTAAACAAATGCTGAAAAAATTTTGATCAAACGCATTTGCTACAGTACACAAATGCTGGTCAACTCTTGTTCTTCAGCATTTGCTACAGTGAATAAATGTAGGGTGTAAAAAAACTAAGTATCTCACTTCCGTATTTGCTATAGTACACAAATGCTGATGACCTTTGTTCTTCTGCATTTGCAACAGTAAACAAATGCGAATAGCCAAATTACTTCAAATTTCCATTTCTGCATTTGCTACAGTGTCATTTAAAAATTTGATCACATATGTTTTGGAACTTGTAAAATCTTGTAAAAGCCATTAATTGACTATTTAAAGCAACCTCAAAGGGTCATTTAATACTTTTCAAATTTGAGAGATTCCATAGTGCGACGAGCAAAAAACCACTGTACATCTTCATTGATCATCATCATCATCAACAACCAGAGATTTAAGTGTCTTCTCATCAATCTGTTCTCATCTTCGATTCTAAGCAACATTAGTATCGAAAGAAAGGGGAAATTCTCAAAATATTTTGTGACCTAGGTTTTGGAATCTTGAACTAAAACTGAACTTAGAACATTAGGTTAATGAAGAACACCCAAAATCAGATTTATTCAAGGAAAAGTTATACATTTCAATATCAATGAACATGCAAACTAAGAGGAATTCTACTCATCATGAAAAACTTCATAGTCGTGTTCATCATATGAACATAGCATGATGAAAACTGAAAATGTGGAACAAATCCATGAAATAAAATCTAAGAAATGGTTGACAATGTTAATACTGCATCTACTTAAACATGAAAAATAGAGTAACTGTGGTTGTTCATCATAATTGTGAAACAGTAACATCCAATGTTCATCTTTGATCATTAAGAGTCAAACTGATGAATTGTGCACATACTTTCTCATCAAAACTAACTCATATGTCTCAAATGCATATTAAGTGGCTAATCTTACATGGAGCAAGCTCCATAATGTCAGCGGTTATTTGGACCCTGATGTACCTGAAGCTGAAGGCCTGAGAGACATGATCAGATTCATATCTACTAGCAGAATAGCTCATGCTATTATAGTCAGACCCGTCATCTATGAAAGATATATCAGATCATTCTGGAGCACTGCAGAAGTGACTCATGTGGAAGGTGAAAGGACTTTAGTAGGAAGAATTACTAATGATCTCTCTTTGACCATCACTGAACAAACTGTGAGACAGTGTCTATAGTTTGGTGATGATGCTAATACTCCCATTGAGTTAGAAGATGAAGATATCACTAATTTCTTTGCATAAATTGGATATGAAGGTGGCTATGTAGGAAAGAAAATTGTAAAAGGGTTGGTAGATTTGCAATGGAGGTTCCTAATTCACCTTTTTCAACATTGCTTATCTAAGATGAAGACAGGTTGGAATAATATACCTATGATCACTTCATTTTCCATATGTGCCTTATGCACAAACAGACCTTTCAATATGTCTGCTTATATGTTCAATGGTCTAACCTCTAACATACAAGAAGGAAGAAGGCATATGATCTTAATGTACCCAAGATTTCTCCAATGTATGATTAATGAAGCATTTCTTGATCTTGTACTTGAAGGACCAACTTTGGATATTCCTCATTATGATTCCAAGTCCTATAAGTACATTAAGAAGAGAGATCCAAGAAATTTATACAGTGGAGCACATTATCCTCTATTACCTTGGATAATTCAACAGATAAATCTTGAGGATCAAGTAGAAGAATAGGAGGCTCTTGTTGATGAGCCCATTCAGGAAGAAGCTCTAGCTGCTTAAGAACAACAAGCTGCTATTGAGCATGCTGAGGAAAGAGTTGAAGGATCAAGGCCAGTGTCACCCCAGGAGGAGTTAGGGGGTGATCTTCACTCTGGTCCTCATGATCATGATACGGCATCTCCCTTTCTACCATCACTATTACCATCTCTCCATAGAACACCAGCCACTTCAATTCATAAATCACCTATCCAATCACCACTAGCTCAACCAATCACATCTCCACCTCATCACTGTAAGGCCCCATTCCCGGGATGCTTATAGCTGGCCAATCATCGCTCGTAAAACATATAATTACATTTAACTTTCATAAAATTTCGTAGCGGAACATTAAAATAACTTTTTTCATTATAAATTCTTTTGCAAAATAATACAACATTTGTTATAAAATTTCATTTGTTCGTATTACAATGCAAAAACATTAATAAAAGAATGCCATCCAAATGCCAAGTAGTTGCCCCACGCCATCCTCAGCAATGCTCACTGCCAACTGGAAAATGCATAAAAAGTCAATGTTGTTGAGTAAGTTCTAGTTTAACATAAAACATACTTTACATCATTAAACCATTCTTTACTTTAACATGTGATCACACATCATACGTACACATAGATAATATCATTATTATCTTCACCATTCGTTCGTTAACTTTCATTCACTCATCATACATCATTATCAGTCATTTCATACATAACTTTCATACTTTTATTCGTATGTTCATTACATTTGATGATGTGTACAATACCCCGAACATTGTGCACGAAGCTTGTTACTGAGCCTAAGGTCTTTCATAGACCTTGAACATTGTGCACGAAGCTGACTCCAATACCTAGGGCAAGTACATTCATCAGTTATCTTTTCTCTTTCATTACGGATCAATGCCATATGCTATACCCCGAACATTGTGCACGAAACGGGTTACTGGGCCTGAGGTCTTTCATAGACCTCGAACATTGTACACGAAGCTGACTCCAGTACCTAGGGCAAGCGGCAAGGATCCCATACATATGATCAATCACAAGGATTGGACCCCATTGTGCATCCTTCTGGGGTAGCTAACCCGCACACAGTTGAGCTAACACCCTTTATTGGGTGTGAACCTCCATACATTTGCTTGCAAGCCTTACTTACATTTATTCATTTGTTAATGCATGCATTCATTCGTCATGTTCCTCTTTTCATTATCTTCCAATTTACGTTACATAATACTTTCATTCATTAACATTCCACGTAAAACCAAGGGAAAATAATCATACATAATAAAAAAGGAACATTATCATAAACAGTCAACACCATCATACAAGGCATCATACATACATAACATACATCTTACATACCATCATGCATAAGCATCAATCATACATCATAACATGCCTATCATAACATCTGTGACCTCAAAAAGTCAACTTACATAGCCCCTGGGAACCTCCCAAGTCAAAGCCTAAATTACACTTTTTCTCCAAAAAGTCAGAAATATTCTAAGTGTTCATCCGCATATGTCTTAGTTCATCCGCATTTCATTTACTTCATCCGCATTTGTTATAGTTCATCCGTATTTCTTTTACTTAGTCAATGTTCATCCGCATTAACGGTTCATCCGCATTTCTTTTCCTTCAACTGCATTTCCTTCCCTTCATCCATATTTCCTTTCCTTCATCCGCATTTCCTTTACTTAGTCAATGTTCAACCGCATTAACTATTCATCCGTATTGACTTTCATCTGCATTGACTTACTTAATAGCCAATGCTCGTCAGCATTAACTATTCTTTTGCATTTCCTCAGTGCTCCTCCGCATTTCCCATACTTATTCAATGATCATCTGCATTGATTGTTCATCTGCATTGACTTACTTAATAGTCAATGCTCATCCGCATTAACTGTTCATCCGCATTAACTTTCCACTGCTCATCCGCATTGACTTCTGCATACTTAGGTAGATTCTAAAACTTAAACATATGAGCCCTCAATGTCAGACTTCAGTTCCCCAGCACCATCTAACATGTTCTAAGCTTAAATCTCACATTCTAGGCCTTAGAAACACAATCATAACATAACAAGCATGAACGTAGTCCAACATCACATCATAGTCACAGCATACATACATTCATATATATGGATTTAAAACCCAGTTTTATAAAAACATACATTCATGCATTTCCAGCCCCAATATCAGTTAAAACATGTAAAAAGAGGGGTTCTAGAACTCACCTTTGCAACTCTTGAGTATGGCTTCTTCCAAACTCGTTTGCAAATTGAATTCAACCGCCTAGAAACCCACTAAAAACATATCTGAATACATGCAAACACACATAAGCACAAACCTGAGGATATAACCAGTCAAGAACATCATAAAACCATGAAATCTTACCTTGAATTCAATTTTTTTCTTGTTTCCTTCAAAACCAATAGTTTTCTGCTCTCTTTCCTTCTCTCTCTAAAATGTTTGAGAACTTGTGATGTGTGTGACATATGGGCGGCCATACCACCTTTTACACCCACTTTTCAAAGTTTTTGTCCTTTTTGTCACTTTTAACCCCTAGACTTGGGTTTTATTTCTTTTCCTTATTTTTCTTCACTTTATTCTTCTTTCTTGACTTTAAAAAATAACCGGGTGTTACAATCACTCTCCAAAATCACCAACTCACCACTCTTTAAAATCACCACCTCAACCATTCCCTACTAGTGCTCATCCAACTGAGTTTGGAGATTCCACTAGCTCATCTAAAGAATCCAAATCATCTTCGGATGAGGAGGATCAACCTGTCCAAATGACTATGAAGAAAGCTACTTTTGAGGCTGCTCGTTCATGGAACTCAATCTCATTTAGAAAGCCTTCTCTCTATCTTTCAGCAACTGAATGGGAAGTGGTTAGGAATGGACTTTAGAATCGGATGCGAGTGGAACCGGGCAAACAAAGTCGTGATCAGAATAATGGGTGTTCGCTGGGCCTGTATTTATTTTGATCGATTAGCACATAGGGGAATGGTTGCCCGGCTTTCTCGGCCTGGTATCCTGCATCTTGTTTTTGGGGGGTTCATAAGCTGCAATAAAGGAGAAAGAGGCAGGCTATCTATTTTTGGAAGTCAGTGCTTGAAACGTGGGCTGCTGGTGGGGTTGTGTCCCTTCTCCCTCTTCTTCCGCTTTACGTCATCTCCTCAGCTCTCTCTGTCCCTGGCTTCTACTTTCACATACCTTGTCGACCACCAGATCCGCTGGTCTGCAATATTCACCCCGACCCACAAGCACGTTTCTAGGGCTTTAGTTCCTTTTCTATATCCTTTTCCTTTAGAGAGCTTTGCTGAATCTAGTATGAACAGACCAGATGAAAAAGATGAGTTGATTTCTGAGCTCATGAAAAAGGTTGGAAAGATAGAAAGTGTACTGAACAGAAGAGCAAACATCATTCAAGATAGAATTCTTGAACTTAATGAAAAGGAGAATAAGTTGAAAGTGTTAAAAGAAAAGTATGAGGCTGAAAAGAAAGAGAAAGATAAGGAGATTAACAACTTAACTGCTGTTCTTCAACAAGTAAGGGATGAAATAAGTGGTCACGTGGACACTTTATTCATTCAAACAATAGCAATGGAAGAACAAGAAGAACTAATTGAAGAGCAAGATGAGATTATCATTAACATGCAGAAACAAAATGAACTTCTAAACAAGAGAATGGCTGAACTTGAGATCCTTGTTGACATCAAAAGGGAAGCTGAATCAAAAGTCAAAAAAGTAGATGAGCAAGAAACTGAATCTGAAAGTGAAGAGGAGAGTAGTAATGACTCTCCTCCTGGTAAAAGAATGAGATTTTCAGAACAAGTAGCAGAACCAAGCAAGGCAAAACATGATGAAACTTGCTTGGAAATAATGGAATATTCAGAGGAAACAACCAGCACGCATGCAGAAGAGGCTGAATTCAAAGATATGATCAATGCCTTAGACAGTCTTACAGCTGAAGAATTCATTATTGATGATGAATTTTGGGATTTTATTGTTGACCAGAGGACTGGTACTGAACCCATAGTGGATGTTCTTCAATCTCTTGTTGCTCTACAGAAGGAGTTGAGTATGCAAGTAGTTCCTGCTGTGTCTTTGTCTGAGGAGCAAAAAGATATGATCAGAAGGTTTTGTGAAGAAGAAACAGAAAAGGAAGAAAAAGCTACTGATGCTTATGAACCAGTACAAACAAAGGCTGAAAAATTGCCTGAGGAAGTTGAAAAGCCTGAATCCTCATCTGATCCTTCAATACAAACTTACACCAGAAGGAGGAAGTATTTTTCTGAGAAGGCTAAGGGCAAGAGACCAATGAAAGAAGAAGAACTAGTAAACAAAAAGCAAACAAGATGATCTCAAAACTCTTGCTGCAATAGTAGAATACTTGGAAGAGCATGAGCAAGCTGAGGCTACTAAAGAAACAAGTTGTGTTTATTGATCTGGAAGAAGGTGAAATAGAAGGAGGATATGAGCCAATGACAATTGATAGTCCTGTGAAAGAAGACAGCTCGGTAGAAGAAATGGTAAAAAAGGCTCAAAATGATGATTTAATGGTTGAAGCTATGTTTTTGATTAATCATGGGTATGATCCGAATAAAGTCTTTGGGATGACCTATGAGGGGATGAAGGCAGAAAAAGAAAAACTCAACAAACTGCTAGACCCTACTGTTGAGACAGATTATGAGAAGACTATTGCAACTAAAGCAAACAAGCCAAAACTATCTGCCATGAAGAAGCAAACTTCAACTCCTAAACCTCAGCATCCTATAGTGAAATGAAATAATAAACCTATATTTGTCAACCACCAGGTTTTAAAGATTCAGATTATCCTAACTATGTGTCAAAGTTAGACAAAACACTTTATTTCTTACATCAAGCACCTCGTGCTTGGTATGCTACTCTAACTAAACATTTGCTTGCAAATGGTTATTCGAGAGGTGTTATTGATCAAAGTTTGTTTTAAAAAAAAGATTGATGATGATCTCAATCTTGTTCAAGTTTATGTTGATGACATTATGCATATATTTTAATTAAATCATTGTGCTGTTGTCTACTTATTCTTCAGGTTGAGTCTACCAAGCATATCATTAAAGCATTTGTTTGTTTTTCTATTATTTGCAATTAAAAAGAATATGTAAATCAAATATCAACATCAGTTACTATCATTTCTCATTTTATAAACGCAAGTCATGCAAAAGCAAGCATTTCAAGATGATATTGAATCATTTCTCAATCATCCCAAATCAAGTTTCCAGTTCTCTTTTCATTTTTATTTACCTATACTTTTTTATCTATATTGATGGTATATAATTTGTACAAAGTGGAAACCCAATCTATTGGTCATTCAACCATTAACAACACTAATGACAATTAACCTATTTATAGTCTAGACAAATATTCATTAATTGCACTTAACCCCATAGACTTAGGCTAATTAACAAAATTACATATTAAGCATAAAAATGACTAAAAAAAGATAGAATATATTTTGTTCACACAAAATATATTTATTACAATATAACTTCTAGTCATCTAAATCTTCAACATCTTGTCTCGGTTATTCGTCTCGAACGTGTCGGGTTTGACTTTTGTTGACTTTGAACGTGACGTTGACTTTTGTTGACTTTCATTGTGTTGATAATATAGACTATCTTTTACAGCTCCAACAGATATCATTTTTGATCTACAAATGATAATTTGTGCAAGCAATTTAAAACAATGATGGAGAAGAAATTTGAGATGAGTTCTCTTGGTAAAATATTGTTTTTCTTGGGAATCCAAATAAAATAGGATGATAAAATAATTTCAATACATCAAGAAAAGTACATTAATGGAATTTTCAAAAAATATAAGTTTCAAGAATCCAAGATAGCTCCAACTCCTATGTCTTCACGTCCTACTTAGACTCTAGATCTCATAGGCGAATACGTGATCAACACATGTATTGATCAGTGATCATGTTCCTAGTTTGTCAGTGTGCATGTTATCAAAGTAATCCAAAGTAAACACGTGGTCTTTGGTATCCTAAAAACTCTGATTCAATTCATTTGCTTATACTAATGGTGATTATGCATGATGTAACTTGGACATAAAATCAATATGGGTGGATGTCAATGTATGAGAAATTGTTTGATTTCATGGTAGTGCAAGAAACGAGAAACAGTGACCACTTCAACTGTCAAAGGTAAATATATGTCTGCTTCAAGTTGTTGTCATATATTGTTTGGATCCAGTAACAACTTCTTGATTAAGGCCTAAACATTTATGACACAAAGAGTTTTATGATAACACTATAGTTCTTAATATTGTGTAGAATCCAGTTCAACATTCAAAGTCAAAATACGTCAACATCCTAATGCACTTTATCCATGATTGCGTTGAATGGAAACTTATTCATTTAGAATCCGTTTCTTCGGATGACAACATCACCGATTTGTTTACTAATACGTTTGATCACTCCAGATTTCACTTTTTTGTCCAATCTCTAGGGATGATTAACTTTGGTTAATTCTTATTCTTACATAGTTTAGAAAGATATTTTTCTCAATTTTGAGTTTAAAATTGTTATTTTCTGTGTAGGTAATCACAATTTTAAGGGGAGAAAATTTGAAAATATTTCGAAAAAGATTTTATTCGTAGGGGGAGAAAATAGCTTGAAGAAAAATACAAACTTTTTTTTATGTTTATAAAAAATTTGAGAAAATTAAAATACCACCTCAACCATTCCCTACTAGTGCTGATGCAACTGAGTTTGGAGATTCCACCAGGTCATCTAAAGAATCCAAATCATATATGGATGACGAGGATCAACCTGTCCAAATAACTGCAAAGAAAGCCACTTCTGAGGTTGCTCCTTCAGAGAGCTTTGCTGAATCTAGTATGAACGGACCAGATGAAAAAGATGAGTTGATTTCTGAGCTCATCCAAAAGGTTGGAATGATGGAAAAAGTACTGAATATAAGAGCAAACATCATTCAAGATAGACTTCTTGAACTTGATGAAAAGGAGAATGAGTTGAAAGTGTTAAAAGAAAAGTACGAGCCTGAAATGAAAGAGGAAGATAAGGAGATTAGCTACTTAACTGCTGCTCTTTAACAAGCAAGGAATGAAATAAGTGGTCACGTGGACACTTTATTCATTCAAATAATAGCAATGGAAGAACAAGAAGAACTAATTGAAGAGCAAGATGAGATTAACATTAACTTGCAGAAACAAAATGAACTTCTAAACAAGAGAGTGGCTGAACTTGAGATGCTTGTTGACATCTTGAGGTAAGCTATATCAAAATTCAAGCAAGTAGATGAGCAAGAAACTGAATCTGAAAGTGAAGAGGAGAGTAGTGATGACTCTCCTCCCGGTAAAAGAATGAGATTTTCAGAACAAGCAGCGGAACCAAGCAAGGCTAAACATGATGAATTTAGCTTGGAAATAGTGGAATATTCAGAGGAAACAGCCAGCATGCATGTAGAAGAGGCTGAAATCAAATAAATGATCAGTTCCTTAGACAGTTTTTGTTACGACCGTGTACATACGGAGTAGTAACTGGTTCTACGCGTATACCAACTCAAATAGTGCGGAATCCTATTTGATTGGCGATCCAATCAGGGAGAACACAGTTCAGATCAATCTAACGATTAATGAAATGTTAAGAATGATTAGAGAATGATCAACTATGATCTATGAACTTGGAACAGGTTTTCTTGAGTCTTTGGACGGCTAGGGTACGATTATGTGCGTAGGTATTCGAATTGTTACCTTTTTCCAAGAATTAAGTGGTATTTATAGGTTAAGGTCTTCGAATCGTACGACTGAACCATTAGTATGGTTCAGTCATGTGAGTGAATCATGCGGTTGATCCATCCGCACGACTAAGAGTTTTGTCGTGTGATTGAGTCAATCGTATATCACAATCATGCGACTGATCCAGTCTCCTGATTCAGTCGTGTGACTGGTCAACTAGCATGAAGTATTCATGCATATGGTCCATTAGCATGGTCCATTCGTATGAAACTTCACATGATTAAGTTAAACAATTTTCTCAACCATTATTGACTAAGAACTATGTAAACAACCACAAACCTATATAGTTAGTTCCATGCGTTAGTACACATAAACAATGAAATATTAAACATTATAAGCATCAACCACACTTGTATTTCATTCATACCCGTTTGATTACATATATGTAAGACATGATAGACATACTACATTAAGCTCCTAAACTAGGTACACATGTATCAACAAACTCCCCCTTGGACAAAGTTACATCATTGTCTAACATTCTTCATCAGCTCATCAAACTTCTTGTACTTTTCCTTTCTTGTAACTCTGGCATTTATCTCAAATGAAAACAGAGTTTTGTATAACATTTTGAAATTGGAGGGCTTGTACAATGTCTTGCGAATCATAGACAGTGGCCACTTGTACAAAGTATATACATCATCAGCAGACAAGTTAGTCAGCCACATAGGGTCAAATACTCGAATAGTATCCATTTGGCTCTCCATTTGCAAGACTATATTGCTTCACATGTTCTCCAATTGTAATACCACCACTTGAAGTGTGGATTGAAATCATGTGGCATTTCCCTTAGTGGGATTTGGGACATAGTACGCGGAGGACTCCACTTCAGCACTACCTTTGGCTTTCCTAATGGAATCAAACTCAGACCTTCTGATGTACCTCGTGGTTGTTGAGGTCTGAAGTTAACCCACCTGGTGTGGGTATCTTTCCTCAATGCAGCCTCAAACCAGCAGACTTCTTTCTCGGGTCAGCATACAACAACTTTAGGCGTGCCAGCTGGTTGAGCTCAAAACCAGGAAGAGTCTTTAGATCATGTGGAAATCTGAAGTACTCTATGCCCTTTTCTCTCGTCATTGCATATACATTTAGATCCTTAAAATAAGCCCATGCTATGATCTTGCCTGACACCTTTAGGTGTTTCATGACTTTATACAGCTTGGTGTAGACATTAGGCTTTTGTGCAGTGCGCAAGGCTCGGATCTCAGCAAAACAGGCCGCCCATTCAGCCTTTTTGATGTCAACATCGGCATCTGAGGCTTGAGCTTGACCCCATTTTTTCTTCTCTCTTTTACCATCTGATCCGCTTGTCAAATGTATCATTTCCGAGAGTATCACCCAAGTTAGGGACTACATTCCCTCTCGGTCATGTGTACTCTGGATAATGGTCAGCAGTGACATCCTATCTGATTTCATCTATGTCATTGACTCATCGTCACTTGTAACTTCAAAGTAAGAGCTTCCTTGACGATCTCGTCCGGGTTGAGCCAGAAACATCTCAGCAAGTTGTTCATCAGAAAGGTCATGAATGATTTCTCTTCTTCAGGAGTATAGCTACAGACCTTCTGACTATCCCTTTCAAATCAAGAATCATTGTAAGTTGAGACTTGGATTTGATGAAGGGAGTAACATCATACTCATCTTGCGAGATGATTGATTGCTTGATTTAAACATGTAAATACATCACCAATTATAATTAATCAAGACAATCAAACATTTGATAAAGATACATAAACATTAAGTACATAGTTTAATACAAGTTGCAAGTACAAAGTTTTCTAATACATAAACTTCTAAGCATTACTTTTGTCTTGTATGGTTGGGTTCTCAGCAGATGGGGCAGAAGATGATGCTCCTTGGTCTTAATTTCTTTTTGTGTCCTTCTCTCTTGACCCTGAGCTAAAGCAGATACAG